>CAKNYM010047913.1:98018-110734 GCA_932195095.1 Andricus curvator
ATTTTTTGGTGAAAAGGCACCTTTTTGAGCTTCGTTCCCTGGACTATTAGAAGTGTTTGTGCCTCGTGCTCTCATCTCGTCTCCCTGCCCGGTCGGACTCCAGGTAGCAGGATCGCCTCAGTAAGGGAAATCCGCTGCTTTGCCGCTCACGCCTACTCCACCTTCGATTGCCAGCTATCCGCCACGGACTTTCGGTCTACTGATTGTAAGTGGTAATAAATATCTCATTATTTAAATCTCGAGCTCTTTATTGTGTTAACCCCTTCTCTCTCGGCGTCCTGATTCCATTTTCCCTCCCTGGTAGGCACTCCCGCCAAAGCTGGCGCCCAACCTAAAATCCCACACTTTTCCTATGAAAAATTCTAACCTGCCGAGAAAAATGGACACAATGCAAAATTTTGACTCTATTTTTGACTTTAACTCACGAACTCTTGACTTACTAAGACTTGTTGCATGCTAATTGATCTTTATGCCTTGCCATTTACCTGAAATTATTTAGGGGAAACCACCCTACTGTAGATAATGATTTACAGTAGATAAACTTAATTAACTGGAAAACTTACAAAAATTGTTAATTGCTTTTGTTAGTATAACGTTTCAGCAAGGATACTATATTTTCTAACGAAGTTTCATTAAAATTTTATAATTAATTCATGCGTGAGAGCATAAAATTAATTTTTAACCTGAAAAAAAAATT
Organism: Andricus curvator; assembly: GCA_932195095.1. Taxonomy (NCBI): domain Eukaryota; kingdom Metazoa; phylum Arthropoda; class Insecta; order Hymenoptera; family Cynipidae; genus Andricus; species Andricus curvator. The sequence goes on from CAKNYM010047913.1 coordinate 98,716, forward strand.
TCACCTTTTCTTTATTCATACTTGTTAACTTAATGAAACATTTTTATGACATGTTTATACATTAGAATCGAAGCTTGAAGTTTAATGAACAATATTTATCAATACAAAGTGTTCTTTCTTTATTATTTAGAAATATTTGATGACTTTTTATTAGATAATACATTTTCCAACAGTAGATAACCAACAGTAGATAATCGAAAAATTACAAAAAATGTCTCTGTCAAAATTGGCAGCTCTGCGACTGTCTCGCAGTTGTTTTAAGCTCGGTTTTAAGTTAAAGGTTGTGCTTTTTTGTTTATTTTGATTCGTGAAGTTTTTAAATTCAAATTATTGTAAATAATAAACTAATAAAATAGTGTAAATTATTGTTTATTAAAAAGCTCATAAATTTTAGTTGTGTTTTAAGGAGTCTTTCGGAAAAGATATCATTTTTAGGATTTAGGTATGTAAAAATGCTGCACTTTTCTGTCATCGCAAGTCAGGTTAAATTTTATAAAGATTAAACATCTCGTACCAATCGTACCAATCTCACGGTATATCAAAGATAAAAAAAATGTCAATAATTTAAACTTTTGCGATTTTTGTAAAATAATCATAGTTTCAACTATTATTTACTCAATAAATTGATTTTAATTGTAAGTATACTAATGATAAATCATAATTATCCAGAATTGAGTATTCGGTCTTGCCCAGAAGCAATACCAGAAACGATTATCTATTGATGGACAAAGGTATCAAAATCGCAGCCGTGACCAGGTCTAATAAAAATGTTTAATACAGCCAATTGATTAATTTCGTGATATTTTTTTCTATAAGAATACTCAATTCAATATGTAAGCTTTATTTAACAACGATAATCTCCCGTGATTTTTGAAAACTGATGCAGTTATATGCTGTTGAATTTTTTCCTATCTACTGTAGGACGGTTTCCCCTACAATGATTATGATCATGGTGATTTATATTGTATATGCCATGATCGGAAATTGAAATAACAATATTTCTCCCGGAAAATGCAAAAGCTAAGTCGAGTCAAGATTAAAGGAATAAGCCTAAAATCAGTTCATAAAGTAAAGCAAAAGAGAAATTCGAAACGATTATTACATTTTTTTCAAAAAGTAGAAACTTAGTGCGTTAAATAATAAAAACGGTATCATGATGAAGAAAACCCGAAAAAAGAGAAACTAGCAATTTTGATTCTCATTGAATATTTCAAGCGCCAAACCAAACGTTCAAGCGCGGTAACAAGACATACGCGCAACAGGTACTGTAATATAAATAATCACAAGTTTCATCGAATTCCTCAACCGAAATTTAAATTTCTGATTAGAAAACCAGATCGGACATTCATACAGGGTGTCCTATAAATACGAATTTTTACACCATTTAAAAATAAATGAAACTCAGGTCAGTTAATATAAAAAATAAAGTGGCTAACCCAACCATAACGGAAAGCAACCACGATAATTTGGATTGGTAAGGTGCCGCTGCACTTCCGACTCAAAGTAAGGATTCAAATAACGTCGCGTCAACACCAACAATCAGAAATATGGCCTCGATTACACCCCAAAATCTGGGAGCAATCCCAAAAACAATGAACAGATCAATGGGTCGCGGCAGAGGTTTCGTTAGAAAAAATACAGAAACCCCAACAAATAACAATAGGTCCACTCCACGACATGACTCAAATCCCTAACAGAACCTTGGACCCAACAAACGATACTTTCTTTCGGGACAATGAAAATCTACCCACAATAAACGCGTCAATTAAAATAAATGATCCAAAACAAATAAACAACGCAACTTTCCAATTCGATTCATTCCTTGAAAATAACACACGGTTTATTTTAGAACCGATGAACTTTTAGAAAGCGTAGAGTTTAACGAATTTATGAATCAACAAAAGGAAAGAATTTAGAGATAACACTAGATCCGCCGGCAAATAGCTCATTTGAACATAGAAAGAAAATAATCGAACCAAATGTCAGGAAAAATAGAAATGAATCTCATAACAGGTGTTCCGTCCAATTTAATTTAAGAGAAAATTCACAAGAACCTCGTCAACTTCCATACAATAATATTGAAAACCGTAGTAGATTGAGAAATGACAATCTAAAATTACAAAACTCCGATGACAGCGAACCTTTAGAGAACGGAAACAAATCAAATCAAAACAGAACACGTAGACTCTCGACAACAACTAACAAGTCAAACAGACGTTCTAGAATTCACATAAATAAGCCAGTTACAGATTACGAATCCGACAATCAATTAAATAATGAAACGATTCCAGCTACGTATTTTCCTTTCGGCATGATACAAACGCCTATCCAAATTATGAGCAATTGGCCAATTAAATTTCGGAATAATAAAGACGATAGTCCCGCGCATTTCCTTGAAGAGCCAAAAAGATTTAAGGGGGTTATAAAATAAACGATCGGGATATCTTAGAAAATCTAGACGCATTATTAACCGAAGATGCTAAAGATTAGTGTTCAATATATAAAAATTCTTGGAAAACATTACCCGATTTTTTCGAAGATTCTAAAAACGCTTATATTGATGAAAATTTTTTTTTGATGATTTTCTGAAGTAACAAAAACCAAAAATCGAGTAATAATGATAACAAAGACTCACAAGACAGGACAAGTTCTAACTCAGACAAAAAAGAGGTCTCAAATACAAAAACGAATGAGAACATAAATAATTGTTATCATTGTGGCTTAACGGGCCATTTTAAGAGAGAATGCCCATATTATGCGTATAACCAGGGAAACTAGAAGGGCGGGTACTAGAGCCAAAAATACTACAACCTAGCACCGAAACTCCGGAAATCTTAAATTCGGACAAAGATGAAATAACGGAAACACGTTTTCATCTAATGACAAAATTCGAAGGTAGCTTCTATCGAATTCTAGTGGAGCAAGGAATTGCTGGAAAAAATCCAGAATTCAAAATTTTCAATTTTTAAACCCGTCTCGCGAAAATTAATGGTCGCGAACGGCGAAACAGTCCACATAATTGGGCAAGTAGTAATCCCAATTAGAGTCGGTAAACACACAAAACATGTAATGTTCAGGTTAGTCCCAAAATTAAACTCGGTAGGTATTTTAGGCACGGGCATGCTAAAAGCCCTACGGATGACCTTAAATTATCACTTGGAAACCTGGTGGTTGCCAGGGAGTCCCCCCACGTTTTGTCCTATGGAAGCTACTCCAAAATCGCTCCCCACTCCAATAATTGAAAATGAAACCGAAACTAAACCTGGCATTACAACAAAAGAGAATAAGGAAGGTAATACGAGGAAAAGTATAAGGATAGTGACAGTAATCTTTGGAAAAATAAAAAAGTTACTGATCAAAATAAAATAGGAAAGGAATCTCAAAAATCAAATGAGATAAGGGAAACAGATAATAGAAATCCATGGATTTATTTTAAAAATAAAGGAATAAGATTAAATAATATTGCTACTACTACGGATAATTTAGAAACGATCGACAAACAAAATTATTGTTTGCCAGAATATTGCGAAGGTATTTTTGAGCTTATCGAAAGACAAAAATCCCAATTAGAAAAACTGTTAGAAAATAAAATTAAAATACAGCAGAGAAATGAACATAGGGTAACTCACTTAACGAAACATAAAATTGATGTGCAGGGCCACGATCCCATAAAACAGCAATACTACCACTTGAGCCCTACAATGAAAGAAATAATTTATCAAACAGTCGATAAATTATCCTGGACACTTTAAGATCAGCAAAATTCATTTCAAAAATCGATTTAAAATTAGCCTATTTACAAATACCGTTAGACGAAAACTCAAAACCAATCACAGCCTTCACAGTCCCTGGAAAGGGCATGTATCAATTTGAAAGGGTGCCATTTGGTTTAACCAATGCTCCAGCCACTTTCCAGAGACTGATGGACAAAATTATTACTCCAGACTTGAAACCAAACGTATTTTTATTATTTAGACGATATAGTAATTGTAACTCAAAATTTTGATGACCACTTCAAATACTTAAACATTGTTTTAGATAAAAGCAATGAGGCAAACTTAACGATCAGCCCGGACAGATGCGAGTTCGGCTGCTCGGAAATTAAATACTTAGGCTTTAAAGTCAACGACAAAGGCCTCCAAATAGATGACGAAAAAATGCAACCAATTCTAGAATTTCCTAAGCCTAAAAATATTAAACAATTACAACGCATAATAGGGATGGAAAGTTGGTACAGAAAATTTATCCCACACTTTTCCGAAACAATAGAACCAATGAACAGATTACTCAAAAAAGATAAAACATGGAATTGGGGAGTGGGAATTAGAACAAGGCGAGGCTTTTAAAAAAATTAAGGATCTTTTAACTTCAGCACCAATTTTAACCTGCCCAGATTTCACACAACCCTTCCAACTCGAAAGTGACGCGAGCAATACAGGGTTAGGAGCCGTACTTACGCAAACGAATGACGCGACGGCGTAAATTACGTAATCGCTTACGCGAGTAGAAGCCTAACGGTGCGGAATCGCCTTACTCGGCATCCGAAAAAGAATGCCTAGCGGTAGTTTGGGCCATACGAAAATTTAGGCCATACTTAGAAGGCTACATCTTTAAAGTATTCACGGACCACTTAGCATTAAAGTGACTCCATAACCTAAAAAAACCAACTGGCCAATTAGCCACATGGGCATTAGAACTTCTCGAATATGACTACGAAGTCATATATCGAAAAGGAAGCTCAAATTTTGTCTCCGATGCTCTATCGAGATCAGGAGAATCAGTAAAGAATATAGCGCTTGCGTTAGCTTGTAGCGTAGAAAACCCAAGAGCGGACATTAACGACAGAACAGACGACTGGTACTCTACCAAATTCAGACAAGTTACAAAAAGACCCGAAGAACATGAAAAATGGCGAATCAGAGATTCGCAACTCTATTTTCACAGAACTGACCCACTCAAATCTACTCTATTACCAGACTCAAACCCTTGGAAATTAGTCGTACCCCAAAGCTTGAGACGTCAAGTTTTACTGGAAAACCACGCTGAAACCCATTCAGGACATTTAGGCTCATAGAAAAATTACGCGAAAATTTCCGAACATTACTTCTGGCCAGGGGTATATTCGGACGTAATCAATTACGTAAAAAACTGCCAGATCTGTCAAAGAGTAAAACCAAGTAATCAAAATAAGATAGGATTGATGGGAAAAAGAGTAATCGAAGAACTATGGACCATGGTAGCAGCTGATATCATGGGTCCGCTACCAAGTTCGAAAAAGAGAAAAAACCAATACATTTTAGTGTTTGTGGACCTATTTACAAAATGGGTCGAAATAATTCCAATTAAAAAAGCAAACTGAATTACAATAGAGTCACAATTACACAAACGTGTAATTTCGCGTTGGGGAACGCCGCGGATTCTCTACACCGATAATGGCACAGAATTTGTCAACCAAACAATAGAACGATAAAACAGATAATTAAAACATACATAGACAATGATCACTTTACCTGAGACGAGCACATAGACGATTTGCAGTTCGCTATAAATACTAGCAAAAACTTGTCGACAAAATTTACCCCAGCACTTCTAAATCTAGGTCGCGAACTAGAACCAATCCAGTCGCTAAGAAAAAATATTGAAAACGATAGCGAAATAGAGTTTCAAAGCGTAGATAAATGGACAGACAGACTGAGGAAGTTACAAATCATTAAAGAAGAAGTCCAGAAAAATGTAGACCATTCAAATAACAGACAAGTTAGCAATTATAATTCAAGAAGAAGACTCCTAGAATTTAAAATAGGAGATAGGGTTTTAAAAAAGGTAAACAAACTATCAAATGAAGCGGATCAAAGCAGGTAAACTATACGAACAATATGAAGGCCCTTTCATTATTAAAAAGGAGATTTCCCCAACGATTTACGAATTAAAAAATCTTATAAGCAAGAGTATAGACGAATGGAATATTAATGATTTTAAATTAGAAAACGTAATTATAGATAATAGCACATAGGCATAAGAAATATAAATGAGTTTGAGTCAGAATATTGAGATTTGAACAAAAGCAAAAATAGCATTGGATCAATAGCATGAGCGACACAAACTAACACAAAAAACTATAAACAACACTCTGAACACAACCCCTGCAAAACAACTCTAACAAACAATTTGAAAGATAACAGCATTTTGACTCCTAATACAAGACAGAAGTAACAGTCTTCTTTGAGAAGAAAGAAGAAGACGATAATGTAATAAGAAATACTAAAAGAAATATAAACCTTAGAAAGGAAGTACAAACAGTGGAACGCAGAATTAAAAATTTTATAACAGGAAACAAATTGACTCTGACTTTTTGTTAATAAACTAAATTACATAGTTTTAATGAGATTTACAATTTTAATAATTAATGACTAAATAAAAGAACAACAATTGAACTCAAATAAAAACAGACTCAAAGGACAATTGACTCCAAAGACAAACAAAAAACAGACTCAAAAGACAATCGACTCTAAAAACAAGAAATCTCCACGACAATCGACTACTCGGACGGATTTTTCGTTTTTATTTTCATATTTGTTTCAGAAAGAAGATAACCATTGAGAAGGATCAGAAGCGAAAAAACAACGAGAGGAGAGGAACCTAAAGCACAAAACTAGGGACAATTGTAAAGAACTATAATATCAGTTTCACGAAGGATTAATACTCAAATTTATTTACATACCATTTAACCTTTTTGACAACGAAAAAGAATTTAAATTGAGAAAAATTTTACAACCTCAGACTCCAAAAGACAAATTTACTCATACTAATGAAACCGAAACATGATTATTGACTAGATTTAAAATTATTAAAACAAACCTAAAGAGGAAAACAGCAGATTTGCAAACTTTTGTTTAAATGCCTTTTTTCTGAGACTATGTCAGTCTTAGACAAATACATTACGGAAATTAAAGGTATATACCCGAACCCCCGCGGGTGAGGGGGGGGGGGTGTAACAGAACTGTTAACATAATGCGGGACTCGATACGACCCTGCCCGAAAGGGTTGCCGGGCCGCACACGAGTCGGAACAGAATCCCCCGAGGGGACCCGAAGTTCCGAGCAACAGCACAGTAGTTGCTCAGTCTTGGCTCCTTTGCCTTCCGCAACGTTACTTTTAACACTGTTTGTGCCTCGTGCTCTCATCTCCTCTCCCTGCCCCGGTCGGACTCCAGGAAGCAGGATCGCCTCATTAAGGGACCTATGCCGCTTTGCCGCTTACGCCTACTCCACCTTCAATTGCCAGCTTTCCGCCACGGACTGGCGGTCTACTGACTGTAAGTGTAAGGGATATCTCATTATTTAAACCTCAAGCTCTTTATTGTGTTCACCCCCTTTTATCTCGGTGTCCAGATTCCATTTTCCCTCCCTGGTAGGCACTCCCGCCATAAGCTTCAAGGAGCTGTGCAATGCCCTCATAACAGCTGAGGAGGAATCCCCACCTATCACTACCGAGGAGGTGAAAAACGAATTGAGAGGCATGAAGAACCACTCCGCTCCGGGACCAGATGGTATCAAGACCTTCTGGTGGAAGAAGTTCCCTTCAACCCACCAGCATCTGGCCCGAATTTTCACCTCATATCTAAAGTCGGAAGAGCACAGTGCTCCTGCCGAAGACGGGCAACTTAGCTGACCCTAAGAATTACAGGCCAATAACTTGTCTGAACACACTGTATAAGATCTTCACAGCTATCCTAAATGATAGGATTGTTCGGACAATTGGACCTGTGTTTACCAGAAAGCTTTCGATTCAACCTCCCATATACTTATCATCTGTCTGTTGGAAAGCTTAAAGGTTCATCCACACATCGTGAGGTGCATAGAGAGATTAATGCCGTTTTGGAAAACCAGATTTACTATCTCATCTGTAAAACATCGTGTGATCACTAACAGTGTCACCTTTCACAGAGGTGTGTTTCAAGGCGACACCATGAGTCCTCTCCTCTTTTGCCTCACATTATTGCCACTATCTCTCGCACTTCGCCATTCCGAAGGGTACTTCTGCGGCAAACCTGGAGATCGAAAGCATAAGGTCACTCATGTACTTTACATAGATGATCTCAAGATCTATGCTAGAAATCAAGAGAAACTACATCTACCTCTAAAAAATTGTCAAAGAGTACACTCAAGAGATTGGAATGGAGTTCGGGTTAGAGAAATGCGCCAAGGTTAATTGTCCCCCGGTATAACCAGGTTATTGCTCGAGAATGCAACTATCCAGTGCTTATTTATGGGCCACACTTGAGCCGGTGTCCATCTCTCATAATTTTCGAAGTCCTCAGATCTTTCATTGAGATACAGCTGTCCGGGTCCTTTTATCATAGTTTCTTTCTCGACTTGACGCTGCTCTCGCTGGCTTTCTCTACGAGCCTCTCTTCCTGCTCGTCGTTGTTCTTTCTCTCTTTTCCTTATTGCCTTGCGACGTGCTACTCGCAATTCCTTCAATATATTTTTGCGAGGTATCTTTGTTTGCTCCCCAAGCTTCAGGTCCTCCTTCGTGGGCTGATGTTTTCTCTTGCTGGGTTTCGCAGATTTATTGGTGATCATTTCTTTCATCATGGTGTCATGCTGACTCTCCTTTATCGTATACATCCCCTTTGGCTTTGGCATATCACTTTTAGCTTGAGTGACGTCCAACCATTGCTGCTCGATCTCTGTGATTTCACGGCTTTCATAAAGAATCTCTTGTGCAATCTTTTCATCCTCAGTCTGCTGTGAAGTCGATGGCTGAGGTGATGGTTGTTTAGCTGGTGGTTCTCTTCGGTCGTTGTCGTCATTTTCCGTCGGGGCTTCCTCCGTTTGCGCGTAGGATGTTGAGGCTTTAGGACTTTCGTCCTCTTGCCTACTCGGGCGTGATGTCGTGCATCTAGTCATTTGTGCGCTTGTCTCATGTAGCAATTCTTGCTGGTTTCGTCTCTCTGTCATCTAATGGTGCTTCGTCCTCCGATTCCACTTCGAAATTGATGACCTCGGATGATGTGGTATTACCCTCTAGTATCTCCTTAAGCGATGCGCCGACTCTCTTTCTTTTGACGTTCTTTGGGAGTCGAGGCGCGTCAACCACTGATACCGTCATAATGTCGGGTAGAATGGCTTTTCTCCTGAAGGTCGAGATGAAACAGAGTCTCGCGATTAATATCTTGTGAGAATCTTGTGAGCATTTTTTGCTGTACAGTCAATACTGACCTACCCAAATTTTCCAGGAACCTCTAGGACCCATCGCTTTCTCTCGTTTTCCTTTCTTCATCCCCTCCTTTGATTTTCCTTCTTAGGTACTTTTGTAAGTCGTTCGCATGGTATTGACCCCTCTCTTTCTCATTTCCAGTGCCGCACAAAATGTAGACGTTAGTGGCTACTTGCTTCTTAATTTTGTAGGGCCCTTCGTACAGGCTAAAAATTTTGCCATGTCCCCCGTCGCTGCGTTCGAGACGTTGCAGACTCGTGCCAACACCCACTCTCCTATTACAAGGAAAACGCCTTTCTTCTTTCGATTAATCCGGTCCAATAGTTTTTCCTGTTTCCTTTTGATGCGATTCCTCAGCACCACTAATTGCTCTTCTCGGTTTGTTTGTGGTTGTGTCGGTGTGCGCGGCAGTAGGTCCTTCCACCATCTTGTCGGTTTCTGTCCCCATAAGGCCTCGTACGGGGTGATTTCAGTTGTGTCGTGGTGTGACTTATTATTGATGGTCTTGATGTTCTCTAGCTGGGAGTACCATCCGCCATGTCCATTCGGTGGCAGGAGGGTCCTAAAAAGTCGAGCCAATTCTCGATTTACTCGCTCCGCCATATTTGCTTGTGGATGACGAATTGAAGTTAGGATCATTTGTATCCCCCTCTCCTCTGATTCCTGTCGACATTTGTGACTGGTAAATTAAGTACCTCTATCTGAGAGTACTTTGCAGGGCCGTCCGACACTTTCAATAAACTCATCCAATTCTTTTATTGCAATGTCGCCTGTTGCCTTTCTAAGCGGATACAGCTTTGTGTATTTCGTGAAGGCGTCGATCGTTACTAGAAGATGCTTATATCCATATTTTGTTTTGCTCGATGGCCCAAAAAAATCTATCGATATGATCTCTAATGGTTCTCTCGTGAGTACTGGTTCCTCCAGGTCTTGTGGTGCCTGCGTTGAGAGTTTGTTTCGCTGACATGAATCACAGGCTGCGAGAATCTGTCGGGTTATTTTTGCCATTTTTGTTGCATAAAAGGATTCGCGTAGCATCTTGTATGTTTTCTCCGCTCCAGGATGCCCATAAGCAACGTAACACTCCCACATTATTTTCTCCATGAGCATTCGCGGAGTGCAGATGCGGTATGTGATGCCGTCGAAGTGATACAATGGGTCGTTGAATATTTTAAAGCGCGTCACATTGTCATTTCCTTCCTTTTCTATCTCCCTTGCAAATTGTTGGATTTTTTAGTCACTTTGTTATTTTTCCGGTAGGTTTCTTATCTCTCGCTCAATCTCCTGTGTCCACTGAGGAGAGAGTGCGTTGATTATCACGCGTGTCTCGCCACGATTCTTCTTGTAGGTCTCGCTGTCATGTATTCGGCTTAAAACGTCTGCCATGATGTTTTCTTTTCCAGGTAGGTGTTCTATTTTGATTTTATAATCCTGTATTGCCAATATCCAACGTGTCAATCTAGCATTTACGATCTTACAGCTTTTCAAGAATGTTAATGCTAGGTGATCCGTTCGATTTGTAATTTTAGCGCCATGAAGGTAAGTGCCAAACTTTTGCAAAGCCCAGACTAGTGCAAGTAGTTATTTCTCCGTTGTAAAGTACGTTAATTCAGGTCTTGTTAGTGTTCGGCTTGCTAATGTTATCATCTCTTTTTCTTCTTTATCATTAAGTTGATATAGCACGGCTCCGAGTGCATAATTACTCGCGTCTGTCTCGAGATAATAACCCTTCCGAGGATCTGGAAAGTACAGCATTATTGAAGTTCCCAACAATCCTTTTATTCTTTCAAATCTTTCTTGCGCCTCTTGGTCCCACTTCCAAGTGGCTCTCTTTTTTTATTAGTTTTAAGAGGGGTTTCGTTTCCGCTGCGTGGTCCTTACTGAATTTGGAATAAAAATGTATAAGTCCCAGAAAGCCTCGAGGCTGCTTCACATTTCTTGGGGCCAGAAAATCTTGAATATTTTAAATTTTCTCTGGATCGGGCTTCACACCTTCCGTTGTTAATATGAATCCAAGGAATTTGGTTTCTTTTTTAAAAAAGTGTGACTTGGCTAGGTTGAGTGTCAAATTATTTCTCTCTAGTCTGCTCAGAATTTCATCGAGGTGTTCCAAATGCATTTCATTTGATTCCGATGTAATTAGCGTGTCGTCTACAAAATAAATTATTTGGTCGCCGAGTCCTTGCAATGTATGGTCGAGTCCTCGTACAAGTACGACGCGAAATTCGTAGCTGCGGCCGCGGGATTGAAAGCCCGTCTATTTTAGTGAGTCCGGATGCAGTGGGACATTCCCAGACTTCGATTAGTATTTCATTTAATCGTCGAGCATCTAGGCAGAGTCTAATTGATCCATCCTTCTTTACCACGGGAACTACCGGATTAATGTAGGGGCTGTTCGATCGTTGAATTATTTCGAGGTTAATCATACGTTGAACCTCCTCCTCTACTTTTTCGCGGTGTGCCATAGGGATGAGGTAGGTTCGTCCCACAAATGGTTTTTCTTCACGTATTAGCAATGTGTGTTGGTAATTTTTCAACAGGCCTGGCTCTCGACGAAACACTTCCCGGTATTTCCCGAGTATCTCACCGAGTTTTTCTCTCTCTTCCTCTGCAAGCCCTTGACTTTCCTCCATTTTATTTCTCATCTCCCCTTGCGTGACATCCAGTGGGAGGTTATTTTCTACGCGCTCCTCCTCTTCTAATCCTCCATTGACTTCCTTGTCTTCGAAGCTGGACGAATTCAGCGTGCATAAATTAAAATCTCCATCTAGCTGATTGCCTCCTTCGTCTTGTAAGA
>CAKNYM010047913.1:110744-153426 GCA_932195095.1 Andricus curvator
GCGGGGCACCACCAAAAATGCTAATTGGACGATCGTATTGGGTAGTTTCACGTCCGCATAAATCTGCCGTGTAAGTCGTACCGCCTTTCCACCCAGGGGTCCCGCTACGGCGACACCTGCTAATGGTAGGCACGGATATCGGTCGAATCTCTTCTTGTTATTATTCAGAAATTCTTCCGATATACAAGTGATTTCGGCACCTGTGTCAATAAGGGCTTTTGTAACTATACCGGCGACCTGAATATTCGCAGTATAACATTTTGACCTTTTTCTTTTGAAGTTTTCAGTCGTCTCTTCGTTTAACTCTTTATGTGTGTTCGTGAGTACGTTGGCGAAGTACGTGATTTCAGTAGCCACGACAATTTTCTCCTGCTCGTTTCCCGATTCTCCGTTGTTGTCCTCGTACTCCTCTACGGAGTACTCTGCATTTTCGAGATCCTGTGGAGGTTCTATCTACATGTTTTGTACTTTGTAAGGTGGCTGCCGTCTCCACGATATCCCTTCGTAAGGGGTGCGCTGCCCCCCAGAATTTGTATTCTCTTTAGCGTTTGAGTTTCCTACCGTTTTGTTGTTCGTGTTAGTGGCAGGTTGTGACGATCCACTATTCGCGCTGTCGGTATTTTGTCGCGTATAAGGGTTGTTCGTGTTCGGTATGAGTTCACTTACGTTCGCAAATATGCGTGTCGCGTATTCCGCGCGAGATTTATCATTAATGATTTGGAAATAACCGAATTCTAATTTCTTTCGGACTTCATGTTGCGTATGTTCATTCCAATATCTCTGTTGGAATTTAACTGCGAAACGATCAAGGTCCGTGTCTTCGTCTTTGATTACGAGCCACCAGTCGCTGGGTGGTCCCGTGAGCGATATTTCGATTGAATATTCGGCATCACATAGTCTTGGGCGTACCACTTCCCAATATTGCTTGAGTTGCCGCAGGTAGCGCATTGGATTGCCTTCGCCATTGTACTCTGGCAAGATATATTTGATATTAGGTTTGGCCAATGGCACGGTTTCTGATCCTCGTGTGTTTAGATATCCCGTGATTTGTTCCGCTGTCCTTGTTTGGGCGGTCTTAAGGCGGTTGATTTGGGCCTGCATGCGGGCCTCCCTCTCCTCGAGATTTTGTGTCATTAGGGTCGTGGCCTCTAATGACCGGCTCACGCTGCCCTCTAATGCGGTTAACTTTTGTTGCAGGATTCTATCACGCTCGGCCTTCTGCTGTTCCCTGTGTCGCCTCTTCTCTGCGAACATTTGCTGCATTCGTTTTTCTAGCTCCTCTAGTCTCTGGTTAATAAGCGTCCACACCTGCTCAGAGCTAGAGTTCACTGCATAAGAGGGTGTGCTTCGTGCGTCCTCCATATTGTCGGAGGTTGCGGGTCTTATTGTGCGATCTAAGTCTTCATACTCGCTGCTATTATCATCGCTGGATTTCTTCGCGTTCCGCGACGATCTGAGCCTTGCTTTGCTCATCTTGAGTACCGTTGTCGATTACTAGGGGTTGCACTCACGGATAAACAAAAATGTTTTTCGTTCACTTTACAATATAAACGATTGTTTTTTTAAACTTCCTTGTTTTATACTATTTCACGAATTTCGATGGATTTACACTCCCGAACAAAATGTTTTTATATAGAAAAGTTTTTTATTTTATTTTATAGTTCACATTGTCTTAGAGTTTTCACTTCAACGTTCGAAACTGATTTCAAGATCACTATACTTCGACGTTTGTGTTTACTGTTCTTTGTGTTCCTTGTGCATTTGATTTAGACGCTCAATGCAACGCTTGTCGTTTTCAATTTTCATCTCCACTAAAAAATGCCCCGATTAATTTTTGCTTGTTAACATCCATTCTAAAAGGTGAAAAGGGGCTCCTTCTGGAGAAAAGGCAAGATTCGATTTCCATTGACAGTATTTGTTTTATTCAATAATCCCTGAGCTAGGCTACTTTTTACAATCAAGTTTCTAGTCCCTAATCTAATTTGGTTAAATTTACCGAGCCCTAAAAACTCTTGTCGAGTAGCTGTTGGTGAATCAGTATATATATATATATACAGGGTATTTTTTTTAACTTGAGACATCGAAATATCTAAAAAAATACGCATCCTATGAAAAAAATATCCGTAATAAAAACTTTTTATTTTCGAGGGGGAGAGCGTCATTGAAAAAATTTACCCCACCCCACCCCTCCAGAAGGCAAAAAATTTTTCTTTTGTTTCGAACAAATTTTTCGAATCAAACTGACGTATTTCATAAAGGAGAATCTGAATCTGTGATAAAAAATTGGAATTCCTATTTGAAATTACAAAGTTACCCCCACTCCTGCCTCCTGGGGGGGGTAAATTTTTTCAAAGTCGCTTTTCCCCCTCGAAAATAAAAAGTTTTTATTACGGATATTTTCTTCATAGGATGCGTATTTTTTGAGATATTTCGATGTATATATATTGTAACATTATGAATCTATCTAACCAGGGTCGCTTTGAGTTTATCAATATTCTCAATTCAATTATAACTGGAGTTGGCTGATTTTAGTTAGAGATCTTAATTTTACTAAAAATTATACTAATTTTTAGTAATGGTAATGTTGCATTTTAAACTTATTTCAATGATATTTATTTTCATAGCGACATTCGTTCAATTTGCGTTTACTTTTCCTGTCCAGTAAATTTCAACCAACGATATAAGTTGATTCCAATACTGATAGGATATTAAAACTAGCCCTAACCATTTTATAACTAAACTTGATGATTAAATAAACAACAATTGAGTAAGATTGATTCCTACAATACAAATTCCCACTAAAAATTAAACCGATAAAGGAAGATAAAAGTGACGGATTGTAGATTCACTCCAGGGAGAGATGATTGCGTATTTTTGTGATTTGAATTTAATTTTAGAATAAATGATTTTATTATGAATTGGATTCTCCTTTCTTTCCTTCTTTTAGAGACTGAGATACCAAAACTTTGTTCTCACAACGAGATCTTTATTTTTATACAAAGTGCAATGTCGTTACGAATTCCATTCTGGCTCTATTGTTTTTGAAAAATTAGGAGTAAAAAACGCCCATTCAAATTTTGGTAGCTGGTGCAACCATGCACAACGAGGTCTTTATCGTGAAATAAAGTGCAATGTCGTTACAATAAATGTTGCACGCACTACCTTGTCCTTTATTTGATTCCCCACACTAAATGCAAACATGCACAACGAGATCTCACACAAAAACATGAAGTGCAATGTCGTTACAATCATGCATAAACTAATTTATAAAAAAAAAAAAATTTTAATTTCCACAAACTCACTTCTACTATTCTAATTCAAGCAGAATTAGGATAGTATCTTAGAAGTGTTGTTAAAAATTGATGACGGTACCGATACCGGGATCGATATATAAAATGCATTGGTACAACGCTATCCCTACTTATTAGCCGATGGCGCGCGCAATCGATCGTATGATGGATATAACGGTAACGTTGCGGAAGGCGAACGAGCCAAGACTGAGCAACTACTGTGCTGTTGCTCGGAACTTCGGGTCCCCTCGGGGGATTCCGTTCCGACTCGTATGCGGCCCGGCAACCCTTTCGGGCAGGGTCGTACCGAGTCCCGCATTATGGTAACCGTTCTGTTACAAGCTATTTATGTTCTTTGAGCCTTCTTCAAGTGGATATTGGACTTCGTAGACTTCTCTCCAAAATCCTTCGACCTCCTCTGGTTTGGGCGAATGGTCGACAGTAACTGGAGGGGCTTGAAAGAGTCGAGATGGGTCAGACAAAAACTGTTGATTTTCTCTGACCCACCTCACTCTCCGCTCTAGACTTCTCCTAGCGTTAGATAGTACTCGTATTCTGTCAACAATATGCTGCCTGATGGTCAGTAGCTTTGACTTGTTGAGTGTGTGATGACGGATCCGCAGATCGCGCGCGAACTGTCGAACCTTGGCAGTGATATATATATATATATATATATATATATATATATATCAAACTTATGGCCACGTCTCACGACCTTGAGATGGGCGGCACGATGAACCTACGACGACAGGCCGGCGAAACCCTCATGTGTTTCGAGGACAAGAAGCGATCCAAGGATGACAGCTTTCTGCATCCATCTCGCAAGTGCCTTGGCATATTTTTGGCACACGTTTATAGCTTTAAGGTTACAAACCAGTTGTAGTTTCGCACCTCTGAAAGTACCGATCAGAAGGACAATTACTTTAACCGAATATTTTGGGTACAGTCGTTGCAGCTCCCTTTTAGGTATTGATATCTCTCCTCCTTTTCCTTCTCCTTGGCAGTGATGTTGCTGTCCGCCGGAGCCGAGAATTCGATCACGAATATGGTTCGTTTCTCAAAGTCTTGGAGAACGATGTCAGGCCTCGAGTGTGCAACGGAGACTCCTGTCCGAAAATCGTAGTTCCAGAATATTTGGCACTTCTCGTTTTGGACAATTGACTCTATCTCCCTTGGAGCGTTCGGCAGGGCAGGCTCGCGGCCAACACCGTAAGAGCGACAAAGATGGCAATAAAATCACTTTCAGGGGCGCATAAAAAGGTGGAAATGGCACCGTCCTGGCATGCGAAAATGAAACCCTCTGTAACTGAATAAAGCCCTGATGATCTGAGGGAAGCAAAAGTTTGCTCCTTCGGCAAGGACTGTTTTTCTACATTTCTGTGAAAGTTTCCGTGCATTGTTTTGTCGGGTAGCTGTTGGTGGAATTTTTTAACCTCTGCTTTCTTTACTTCGGCTTTTAGAAGTGAAGCATCTAGATGGAGTAATGCACTTTCCTCACTTCTTATGTTAAGAGTCAGGCCAAGAGTCTCGGCCGTTTGTTTCACGGCTTTGTGAAGGAACGCTCCTTCGCCAATCATCTCGTGGTTCCTGACCATTTTTAGCAGAGGATCTCTGCCATTTGCAACGATGTAAGCTGTATTTAGAACCATTCGGTTATAAAGACACTGAAGATTCAGAAGTCCGCGTCCGCCTTGACGGCGTGAGATGTATAATCGCGGAACAGACGAATTGATATGCAAGCTTTTATGCATATGCATGATCTTACGTGTGGTGATATCAACGGCCGTCAGCTCGTTCTTCGTCCATTGAACCACCCCAAACGAGTAGAGTAGAACTGGGATGGATTTCATGTTAGTCGCAGATACCTTATTCAACGCCGACAGATTTGAAGACCAAATCTTTCGAAAAAGATGCTTGTATCTGCTTCGCAGAGACTCCCTCACTGATGTTACACTATGTGTGGATGCACTTCCAAGCTTTCCAACAGACAGATGATAAGTCTGTGAGAGGTTGAATCAAAAGCTTTTCGGTAGTTAATCCAGGCCATTGACAGGACGCGCTGATGGGCTGCAGCGTCTTTACAGATGCACCTGTCAATTAGCAGGTTCTCTCGACAGCCTGCTACACCTTTTTTCGAGCGACGTTGTTCGTACATCTCTCGCTACATAGGCTCAATTCTTCGAACAATTCTGTTGTTTAGGACAGCTTTAAAGATCTTATACAATGTGTTCAAACAAGTTATTGGCCTGCAATGCTCTGGGTAAGTAGAAGTAAACTTCTTCCACCAAAGGTTCTCGATATAATCTGGTCGTGCAGCGAAAAAGTTCTTCGTGCCTTTAAGTGCTTTTTTCACATCTTCGGCATTGATTGATTCACATTTCTCCTTAGATGTAATGAGGTTGTTTCAAAACTCCTTGAAGCGGATGATATTATCAGTATCTTCTTTCAACTCCAGTGTTTTCGGAATCTTGTATACCTCTCTCCAAAAAGTCTCTACCTCGTTAGGCTTGAGAATATTTTTGAGAGAAACAGGGTGATCACTGAAGAGGCGCGATGGGTCAGCGAGAAACTGTTGATTCTCCCTGACCCATCTGTCCCTCTTCTGTATTCTCCTCCTTGTGTCTAAAAACACCCGTATCTTGTAAGTAATGTACTGCTTGATGGTCAGCAGTTTTGACTTGTTCAGTGTGTGATTGAAGATCCTCAGTTCTTGGGCAAACTTTCGAACCCTTTCCATGAACGGTCTACCAGATGTTATGTAGTCAATCACACACTGAATACGGGACGCATTCTCTGCGAATGCTCTCGCAGCACTATAAACTGAACAATTGATGGTCCAGAGGTCGAACTCCTACGAGATGTCCTCACGAAGGGAGGCATCCATTTCAGCCAGATCTTGGGGCTTAGGAGACATAGACATGTAAAGAAATGGACCGGACGACTTAAAGTGCAAGCTTTTGTTCATGTGCATAACCTTTCGTGGCACGATATCGAGGGATCTAAGCTCATCCTTTTTCCATGGAAAGGAATTACCATGGCGTCAGTTTAATACAACCAGAATTTTGGTTAATTCAACCAGAATAGAAGACTGAATATCCCCTTACTATAAATTCTGGTTAAAACTATCAGATGTTTCTAATTGCCAATTTTCTGGTTATTCTTGACAGAAATTCGGGTAACTCTAACCAGAATTTCTCGTAAAATTAACCAGAAAGATTTACTAGACAGTTTTCTGGTAGCTTAGGAATACAACGTTCTGGTCAGCATAACCAGATATTCTGGTAAACTAAACCAGATGTTCTGGTCAGCTCAACCAGATATTTTGGTAGACATCGATTTTCGCCTATCGAATTTCGATACTTTTCTACCAGCATGGACTCCTCCTAACCCCCTCTGAAATAACATGGTTGGCGTCCTTAAGAAAATAATCTAACGAAAGTTTCCAAAAACTAAGTTTAAAAAATATATTCCGCTTTGCTAAACATTTTTCTCTCCTTATGTGGATATATTAATGAATGGCGATAGATACAACACTCCAGGCAGAAGCACTTAGATCACTTGGTCAATACCAAAATTCTCGAACTTTCACATTTTTTTATTTATTGTGTGCAATGTTAATATTTTCGAGAATGTTTGTCAAAGGTGTCCGAAAAATATGTGCGTAGTTTGGAAATATCTCTGTACCGCTAGTGTGTAGACTGTAGACAGATAACGCGCAGCTTTTTCTTAAAATACAACCAAATTAACGGTTCACTATAATTACCTATACTTATATAACTGAAAAAATATTGTGTAAAACGCGATTGTTCGAAAACTGGACACTTACGACAAATGGTCACGTGACATATCCAGCAACACAAAATGAGACAAGAGACAGATTTCCGGAAACCGACACAAGACCGCGACACTTTATAGTTATCAAAAATATTAACCAGAATAGTTTTAACTAGAAAAAATCAACCATAGTTAATTATTTAGAATTTCATAGTCATATTAACCATAATTTCTGACTAAAATAAGTGGAAGCTTTTTAAATAGATGCAGAGCCGGATTAACCATAAGGCCAACGCAAGCAGTGGCGATTTGTTCATTCAACATTTTACTTGGAAATCACTTTACACTGAAAGCTAATGGTTAACCTAATCTCTCTAACTTTTATTGCTCTAATTTTCTATAAACTCAGGATTTGTGGCTTAGGGTTCATTTTTCGTAACTTCGCAGAATTAGGCCCGTTATACCGGATAACCATTACGTGCGTCGATTACTTCTTTGGAAAACCAAGACGCCTACGATGAAGGTAAGATTTTTAAGAGGGCTGGGGACACCCGTGGGAATTCTGAGTTGAGTGTGCGAGAGAGACAGAAATATGATAAGCACGCCCAAAAAGGTGGAGCTTGTTAGTGAAAAAAAAATTTTCGACAGCCAATCACCGTACGAATATTCTCAGGAAAAAAGGGTACATCGAAAAAAAAAGTGTAAAAAAAATTTCCTGCAATAAGTCATTATCAGGGGACAGTCGCTCGGCCTGCGTGAGGCATTGTCTGGAAACCGTGCGGCGGGGGGTAGTTTGTCGAGCGGACGGTTTTTGGCCTGGCGCGACCTTCCCATTGTTTGAGATTAGACACACCGTAGAAAAATCTAAATTTTGTACAATATCAATTAATTCAATTGTAATATACTGAATTAGCCTCGTTATATTATTACGAGTAAGTCAAAAAAAGATTGAAAAAAATCGGTTAATATTTTCAATTACAGTTGATCTTTAAATATTTCTTCCTGTTGAATTATCTTTGAAGATCTCTTCTACCTTATTCGTTTACGAATCCAGCATACTCCACAAGTAATAATTGTTAACAATAGTTTCTGACATAATAGCCGTACGAAGTGGAAACAAAGTTTGAAATGTCGAAAATGCTCTATTTGAATTTTCGTCTAATCGAAACATTTCATTGGGATAGTTTCGAAATATACTTGATATCCAGTGAAAGTTCCGACTGAAATTTCTCAAGATACTAGAAAAACAGTTTTTTTTATTGAAATGTTACTTTTCAATTGTGAAATAATAGTTACAAACCAATAAATTATTCTTCAAAGGTAGAGTAATTTGACCAAGCATATTTTGAATATCATCGATATTTATTAAACTTTGACAAACATTATTTTGTACGTGTTGTATGACAATTGTAATCGAAGATTTATCTTGAAGTCATTGCTGCGTTAAGAAGGCGAATTGTTTAAATATTAGAGTATTCCTTTAGACTTCGATTATGAATTATGGGTTATATACATAATGGGGTCGTACAAAAATCGTTCTTCGAAAAATGTACATAGAATACGTTACTTGTTTACTGTAATTTTTGTTTTCATTACAATTACCAACAATACATTATATACACAATAAGGTGGTTAAAAAATTAGGCCAGTGGAGTTAGACATAAAAATCGTGTCAATTAACAAAAATTCCGAAGGTCTTCAAAACAATCGTATAGTCCTTTTATATGTAGAACATAGAATAAAATTTTCCAAAACGTGATCGGGTCGCCAATTTGTTGAAAAAAATTAATTTCCAAAATTTTCCCCCCATTGCTCCACGACAATTGAAAACATTTTGCAAACTTGAGTGTGTAATTATAAACTAAGTCTCTATCCTGTATGAAATTTGCAAAACGTTCATGAAGCGGCAACATTATCAATTATAAAGAAATTATTACTTTGTCACACTTGCCAGCGAAAATACCGAAAGTTTTGCAAAATGTTGTTTCTGCTCTTTTCCATTGAGAAGCGACTATTTTATGATTTGCAAAACTAAATACATAACGCAAATTATCGTTTTTCAAATCATTGTTAAATTGTTTTAAATTAATTGTTGTTAAATTGTTAAATTGTTTGCGTACATTTTACAAGTTTAGCCAAGTCTACATTTATTGACGCTGTAGGAACCCATGAAATTTACAACTCATTCTGATCCGTAAGTTGCAAAATCGCTTCCCGGTGAAATATCTTCTTTTATAACGTGTTTCAGACGACGCGTATATTTTACCGATTGAATGGGAAAAATGGTCTGAGAACTTTATGAATATTTCGACTTGTGAATGCGAGGCGTGCAGCCAACACAAAATTTGTTGAACATTGTTTTTTACAAGTGTTCCAGTATCTTAGCCAACATACGTTGCAAACAATTGACAGCTTCAATCATGCGACGACGGATAATTTTTATCCGCCTCGTGATATCGAATATATTGTGAAACTATCCCAATGAAATGTTTCGATTAGACGAAAATTCTAAGGTTGAAAATGTGTATTTTCAACATTTCAAACTTTGTTTCCACTTCTCGCGGCTAGTTTACCTGAAAGTATTGCTGAAAATTATACTTATATGGCATGCCTCGATTCGTATAAGAATAAGGTAGAGATTGCATTCATAAAATTTGAATAAATATTGATGATATTACAAATATGCTTGATCAAAGTGGACCTTCTTCTAAAGACAACTTTCTCGGCTTGCAAATGATTCTTTCTCAAATGAAAAAATGATCCCTATAATAGAAACTATTTTTGTGATAGATTAAGAAATTTCAATCGAGATTTTCGCTATTGGCATTCGATTGCCAAAATAGGAAACTTGGTTCCTTTTCATTTTTCGATTATTCTGTTCAATTTTCATGATAAAAGTGACCACTAAAAGTATATATCAGTCGAATCAGAATTTCAGGAAACATGCAAATTTGTTGAACGTCAGTGAAGTATTTTTGGCAAATTTTTTGGGAACTTTAACATTTCGTACATTTCTTTGGTGGCTAAAGAGAAAATTCAGAAATGAATCTGAAAAGATTTTCCTGAGAGTGGTGCCAGATGTGAATTACAGTTAGCGCAGGCCCTACAACCTGCCGGGGTGAGGTAAAGGGTATGCATTGTAGTGAGTACAATAGCGTGGGCGTGCCTAAATGTCTCCTCAATATTTGGCCGCCAGGATCGGTAGTTCCTTGCCTTAAATTTTACCCAAAAATGCTGTTTCTTTTCGCAAGTATTTTAATATTTATTTCAAACCAATAGTTTCTTTATATATATTACTTGTTTCTGAAACAATTTATCTATGTTTATCCGTTGTTAAAATTTCGAAATAATCATTACAAGCCGAGAAATCAGCCTTCAAAAGTAGGGTAACTTTGACCAATCATATTTTTAATATAATAAATATTTATTCAAATTTGACTACAGATTGACATACTTTATTCTTTTGCTAATCCAGGCATACCACATAAGTCATATTTTTCACAATACTTTCGGAGAACATGCTGAAATGCGACATGCCTCCAAATGCCCATGTACACAGCCCTCTTAACATTAGCTTTTAAGGAGAGGGGCCGGTCAATTTTTCACCCTAGTAAAAATGGTCCCTTAATTGCATATTGGGATCCTCTTCAGTGCTTCTATTCCTTGAAAGGACCATTCTCCTAATACATATGTTACATATGAGTACATTCTGTTTTATTTATGAGTGAAGTGACTATGGCAAACATTTACGTTAAGCTCATAACAAAAAATGAATTCTTATTGGACATGATGTAAATGGAAAACATGAAGCGGATGCATCTGTGTCACTTTCTTCAATTATGTTTTCTTCAATTATTATTATATTTCAATCTTCTTCTCGGGTGAACCCGGTTTTTCTGGATGCTTTCTGAGAGCTACCATCTGCCACTCCACAGGTTTTTAGTCACTTGCTTCCTGATGGTCTAGAAAATTTCTCACAATGCGACAGGTGTTCAATAAAACAGCCTTCTGAGCTGCTGCCAGTATCCTACTGACTCCTAACTGTTCAAAATGTTCAGTGCACCTTGCGTGCACATTGCCTGTAGCTGAAATCGCAATAGGATGAATAGATGCATGTTTCACATTCCTCCATATTGTCTTTACTTCACGCCTTAGCTCGCTATACTTATGGATCTTGGTTGTACAGGTTGCCTGCAAATTTCGGTTAAGTGGACAAGCAATGTCGATGATGTAGACTTTTCCACCCTTTTTTTGTCGCATCACGATGTCGGGTCGATTGGATCGGATGTAATGATCAGTCTGGATAGTAACATCCCAATATAAGATGTAATCTTCGTTTTTTGAAACGGGCATTGGAATGTATCTATAGAAAGGCATCCATTCTATTAAGAGTCCTAGGTTTAGGGCAAGTTGTTGATGTATGATGCCCGCCACATCATTATATCTGTACGTATATTCTCTCTGAGCCATTATGCGAAAACCATCAATAATGTGCTCGATGGATTCGTTGTTATCTCCACATAATCGGCAACGGTCAACCACGTCTTGATGTAACACGTGTTTGCGATAATTTCTGGTGCTGACAACCCGGTCCTGTATCGCAATGACGAATCCTTACGTTTCTGGACACAGGAGGCCCTTTCTCAGCCAAATATTGGATGCCTCACTATTCACTTCATATTGATCTAACGTTTTGGGGTGTTCACCGTGGATGGCTTTCTTTCTCCATTGAGCTTCTAATTCCTCTATGGTTTCTGCCCTAATATTCAAGGCCTATTCTGAGGACAAATTCAAGGGCGTGTAGTCAAGATCCGCTTTACAGATCGTGTTGTAAAGCGTAACATCTCGCTTTCTGTTAAAATAGTCTCGCAACTGTATAACTTGTGACTCACACTATTTCCTGACATCTACAATGCCCCTACCCCCTCTATGTCGTGGTAAAACTACCCTTTCAATCGCCGAATGACTGTGGTGCATTCGGTGTTTCGTCATTTCTACGCGGATGATTCTGTTTAATCGTTCGAGGTCGGTGTTCGACCATTTGATGAGCCCAAAGGAGTACGTGAGGACAGGGATGGCATAGGTGTTGATTGCCCTGATTTTGTTTGCCGAGTTTAAAGAACTCTTCAAAACCAATCTGATTTTTGTAGTAAAGGCAGTCGTTAGGCTTTTCTTAACTATCGTATGCTGAATACCCTTGGATTCGAGAATACCCAGGTATTTATATGACTCACCCTCAGCCATTGCCTAGATGTCATTCTCGAAATCGTTATCTAGTTCTTCGGTTCCTAATTTTCCTCTGGTTAAATGCACCGTTCTGCATTTATCTAGTCCAAACTCCCTATGGATATCATTGGAAAACTGCTTTGTGACATCGATCACTTGCTGCAGTTTCTTGCCCGAACTAGCGTATAGCTTCAGGTCATCCATGTATAGAAGATGGGTCACTTGATGACCATACTCGTTATCATGTACTCGGAACCCATGAGACATGCTATTTAGTGTTTTGCTCAGTGGGTTCAACGCTAAACGGAACCATAATGCACTGAAGGAGTCTCCTTGGAATATACCCGTCGTAATGCGTATTAATCTAGTTATCCTTGGTTATCCATGATCAAAATACTTGATTCTTGTAACCCAAAGCATCATCGCACGACTTAGGAAGTCAATAATGCGTGGGCAAATTTTGTATACTTTTAAGACTTCAAGCAAATAGTCATGTGGTACGGAAGGAAACGCTTGCTTGTAGTCAATGTATGCCATGTGCAAGTTTCCTTGATGTTTACCAGCTTGCGTCATGGCAACAGCGTCTATGGTGACTAGATCTTTACTGCCTCGCGAGTTTTTGCAACATCCATTTTGTTCTTCTGTAAGGATGTCATTCTCGTCGCAGTGAGAGTATACCTTATCTGCTATGATAGCTGTAAGACATTTATATATTGTTGGAAGGCAGTCTATCGGTCAAAATTCAGATGGATTTTGAGCGTCTGGTTTTTTAGGCAACATATACGTAGTACCCTGGAGCATACAGCCTGGCATCAGATCTGGGTGTTCGATGATCTTCTGTAAACACCTTGCCAACGCAGGATGCATACTAGTCAGGTACTTGTACCAGAAATTGTGACTTGCTCGGTTGGAAAATTGTAGTGTGAAGGTGGGTATATAGGTATAAGGTAGATAGGTATATAGGTGTGAGGTATAGATATTTTAGATTGATCTAGAATTCTCGTGTTATTTATTTAAATGACACGTTCGCTCCGCAACACTGCTCCGACCCAGGTTGCTGATCAATCTCTCTACCCATCACCCCAAGTGAAGAGTCTCTCAAAATTGTTATGTGTGGTTCCCCACTTGGATCCATTAGTACCGAAGGTCTTTGTTTCAGGCGTCATTCACTCTATTGTCACTCTGTTTACAAACTATTTGTCGCCATACTTTGCTGTCCTGGCATACTTCTCTAGCTTCCTTCACGTCCATGCATTTTTTTATGCAAGCTGAGCTCGGAAAAACTAGACTCCGATGATAGAGGTAATATTATAATTAATTTTCATTACATGAGATTGTTTTATCTAGAATTTAAAAATGCAGTTATTGTATAAATTATATTTAAATATAAATTATATTATATAATGATTTATATGGGGCATAATTTCTGAAGTGTACCCACCTCGAAAATGAAAGTTGTCCGATCGGGCTAAAAATTGGCCTCATTGTAGTCCTATTAGATAGTACTCCTCACATCAAAAATTAATTCATTTTGATAATTATTTATCAAAGTGGAGTAATAGAACGATACGTAAGCAAGATTCCATAATAGGGCGGGTGGCGTGCGATTTCCCCTAGTGCGCTCACGCCAAAGATCTTTATGCAACGCTTGCAAAACTTGTAAATTATTTGGAAAAAATTAGTCGTCTTCCACATGCGGTTATGCAGATTGGAAGAGTGCCTTACAATTTTTTATATCACATGAACGAAGTAATGAACATCGCGAATATGTAAAAAAGTGGCTTTTAAGATCCAGCTTGTTGGGTGGAGTAGATACTGCTTTGGAGAAAAGCTCCGAAAAAAGCATCAGCATTGGAAACAAATCCTTCAGCGAATAGTGTATTCAAGTATGTTGGCAGCGCCATCAGACGGCGAAATTTTTGAGCGGCTGGGTGAGTCGTTGTGCCGTGTTGTGCAATTACCATGGATAGCAGTATACATATTTTAGGGGTTTCAGCCTCAAAAAACCGCATCAAGAAGAATGAATCAAATACGGAGCATAACAATGCGGAACTACAATTGTATCCTTTTCTGGGACACTGGTAGCAAAAAAAAGCAAAAACAATTGTGGTTAGCTGCTATCCGCAGGAAGCAGTATAAAGTATATATAATTTCTTAAAACCAAATATAGGCCTCACAGTCACTCTGAGATAAAATATAGGGACCAAAGGGTACTTTTTGTCATGCTTATAGGGTACTTTTTTCGCGTTTAAAGGATAACAAATTAAGGATAAATTCATAAGACTTTAAAACAATTAAAGTTAAATTCCAAATAATTCAAATGAATTGGAAATAATTCAAAAATTTAAAAAAACTTAATTGAATTCTTTAAATTTGAAAAGAGCTTAGAAAAATCCAACGGAATTCTAAATAATTTGATGAAATGTCTACGAATTAAAGGTGAGGTTAAAAGACTTGAGGATCAATTAAATTGAAACTTTAAAAAACGGTTAAAATCCATTGAATTAAATTGAATTAAGTGAATTCAGAAGAGTTGAAGTCAATTAAAAAAATTCAAGAGAATTCCAAAAAATTTAAGAGAATTCAGGGTGATTTAAAAAACAACTTCAAATCTTTGAAATCCTACTAATTTATAACGAAACAAGTGGCTAGTGACCACAAAACAATTCACGAGAATTCAAATGAATTGGAAAATTCTTTAAAATCGAACAAAAATATTTACTTCGGTAAAAATTGAGTGAATTTTGAGGAATTTATGGGAAGTGAGAAGAATTTGACAAAATTCATAAAAAGTCAAGCTAAATTTAAAAATCAATCAACTAAATTGAAAACAATTCAAAAATATGAAAAAATGTATTAAATTAAATTTGAAATTAGTTTAGAAAAATTAAATAGAATTTAAACGAATTTTATAAAATGCCTAAGAATTTAAGGTGAGTTTAAAATACTTCTAGATGAATTAAAGAATAACTTTTTAAAAATCAATTGAATTGAGTCAAATTGAGTGCATTTAGAAGAATTCAAAAGAATTTGAAATAATTAATAAGAATTCAGGGCGACTTCCAAATTCATTGCAAAAAATATTTGAAAATATCTTGAAATCTTTGAAACCCTACGAAATCCCTCACTTATTCTTGTGAATAAGTTCTTTGAAACCTATTAAAATATTATTATATCCTGTGAGTCTCTATGAAATTTGATGATATTTCTAGAAATCCTGAAAAATAAATTAAAAAAACATTGGAAGCTTTTAAAATTCCTTGAAATCATTGAAATGCTTAGGAAATCTTATAACATCCCTTAGAATGTTTTAAAATATCTGTAAAATTCTTCCATATCTTCGATAATGTTGGGAAATGCATGCTTTAAACCCGAATACAACTTTTTTTAAATCCCTTAAAATTATCAAAACCCTTGGAAATGCCTTGAGATTAATGAAAGCTCTTCAAAATGCCTGGGAATCTTTCAAAATACCCTAAAATATTTCAAATCCCATTAAATTACTGAAACCAATTAAAAATTACTTGTAATCTCTTAAAATAACCTCAAATATTTAAAACCCTTTAAAATCTTTGAAAATTCTTTAAAAATTTTTAAAGCTTTTGAAGATGACTAGGAATTTTAAAAAATACATTAAAATATTTCAATCCTTTGATCATTTCATCAATTGATCCTCAGGATCAATTAAGTAAAAACCTTTAAAAAATCAAATTTTTGAAACCCTACACAATACCTCACTTCTCGTGAATAAATTCTATGAAATCTTCTATGAATTCTATGAATTCTTGTGAAATCTTTTAAAATATCTTAAAACCTTATAGGTGCTGCAAATTTTTTCCATATCATCCGAAATTCTAGAAAATTCTTTATTCTAAAATAGTCACAACGCTTAAAACTTTTCAAGTTTTACTGCTTGAAAGCCACTTTGAATTATAATTACGATTTTTACATTCTCACCATAATGAGAAGGTATTGATTTTATATGAAAAATGACTTTCGTGGATTCCATCAAATGTCGACGTTTTGAGGCCCCCCCTAAGTCAGAAAAAATAGTTTTTACATCGGTGTCTGTATACCGGATAACTTTTTAAAGACTAATCGGATTGGATTGTGCTTTGACACACAGTTTCAGGGGCCAAAAAGAAAGCTCGAGTTCGTTAGCCAGCCATTTGAGATAAAAATGCCAAAAGTGAGCACATTTTGAAAATGTTTGAGAATACTTTTTTTTAATATTTAAAAATTCTATGGATGGATATAAATAGTACTCAAAAAGGCGAACCAAATATCTCGATGTTATTTTTCAATAAAATGAAAATTTTCAGAATGACAGCATTTTCAAAATCCAAAAGAAGAAACAAAAATTCACATTTTCAGCCAAACAACGCACGATACGATAAAAAGTCTAGACAAGAAAAATATTTCTTTTTGCACGCCCTACAAGATTATCATAACCGGTTTTTTAATTTAAAAAAAAATCGATAATTCACATTTTCATTGCACAAAAGATAATGAAAAATCAAAAATTTGTTTTACGGTCAAACTAAGCAAGATACGAGAAATGATGATGAAACAAAAATTGTGCACTCAAAAAAGATTCACAAATTTGTTATTGGTCACTGTTTGATAGGATGTGTAGTTTTTGTTTCATTCTTAAAAAATAACATTAACAGTGAAAAAATCTGCCCGATAAGTGGGCACATGCACATTAAAACTTTGCTTATTTAATTTCTTTTTCATCTCGTGTGTGGGTTTTCAAAATATTTAATTTTTTTTATGTTCTCAATACTACTTCTAACAATTAAAACAATAAAATAACTATCATTAATGCTCATGAGTAGATGTATAGGGGGGTTTCTAACTCAAGATTCCTACCTTACCGACATCGAGAAGCTTCTAACCTGTAGTGGTTCATGTCCGTGCTAAGCTTCTAGAACATTCTCGGTGGGTCCTTGATGACGTCACAGATAATATTGCGCAATTGTGCCAGCTGAATTCATGTAACAACAGATTCAAGGTTATTTCTTATCTCAAGCATTTTTCGCGTAAATAATTTCAAGGTTACATTTTGCTTTGTCCTGTCAATTTCTACTGCGTAATATAGTTATTGCAAGAAAAACAAGGATGATTTATTGCTTCCTCAGAGATAACATATTTATTTAATGCGCAAAAAGGTGCAGGTGTACAGATGACATTTGATACCGAGGGCTATGCATGACATCCTGTTTTGTCTATAAATTTGATTTATTGCTTCCTTATAGATAACATATTCAACTAAAAATTCCTGTCTTTATTCAGTGCGCAAATAATTCGTAAGAAACATTCTTCTGCAGTCTAGAACCTTCTATAACTCAAAGAGGTAGATATATTACTATTAGAGAACATTCTTGATGACTGTATCAGATTATACTGCGCAATTTCTGAAAAGCATTTTTTAGTAAACAAGTTCAAGGTTATTTTCAATGACGCATCACATTTTGCGTTGCAAAAAAAATATATTCCAAACCTTTCGATTATAATGTAGAACAATCTAGAACTCAAGGATAAAAAGGAAGATAAAAAAAATTAGAAATACAAAAAATATTTCAAGCCAATTGAATAATAATATATGTAAAAAAAGTGCCTAAAAGATTCCTTATGGTAGGTCATATGTTTGGGATCCTTATCGCTTTATTCTGGTATCGAGTAGCGAGCGAGGACTAGAAAGATAACGTCCAGACTTGTTTAGACGTTTTGATTTCAGAAGCATTTCATGCATCGGCAGTCTCAAGCTGCCTACATTTCATTACACTCTGCTTTCGTTCTCTAGAGATCAGTTCTTTTTACTGCTCGCAAAAGTTCGCTTTCTTAGTCGACCCACAAAGTTTGATAATCATTCTTTTGCCATATGCTAGACCCGTCAACCTCTCGACGTGTTACATGAAATAAGATACTGCAAACAATTTCGAGACACAAGAGAGATAATACAGCGTGCATTTTATTCCAGGCTTTTTCACACGTGCTTTAACTTATTTATATTAAGAGTGCACTGTCCGACACTTATCACTCCTTAAAGACACTTGATATGAGGTCACATGCCTTTTTTATTCGCAGATGTATGCTAGTTTTTCAGCATCTTTTTCATCTCTTATTTAGAAAGGGCAGTTTTGCCTATTACACGTTGAAGATTTAAATTTATAAGAAAAATAAGCTAAATACAGAATAAATATTTTGAAATTTTCAATCATCCACTAAAGCTACTGTAAAATATAGTTTATAGAAATCAGGGATGATTTTATTGCTTTCTGTATAAATAATTTGATTCAAAGGTCAAAAATCTTCTGCAAACATCTTCAAGGTTATTTGTTATTTTCTGATGACGCATTACATTTTTTACTTCGCAAAACATTATCTTCCAAACGTGTCGATTATGATCTAGAACGTTTTGGAACTTTGTTCCATTATATAATGCAATACTTCGAATTATACAACACACAATTTCTGGAAAGAATTTTTCGCAAACAGTTCAAAGGTTATTTTAATGACGTATTACATTTTTCGCGTTGCGAAAATTATATCCCGAACGTATCGATTATAATGTAGAACGTTCTAGAACATTAAGACAAAGAGGGAAATATGTTACTAGAAAAGGATAGCAAGTATGCATCTATAAAAGACGCGCTTCGCATATATTTCTCTCAGTTGTCATCCAGCATTTGAGAAATACACAAGCATAAACAAGTGAAGTGAAAAATTGATATAGTGATTTGAAATATTTTTTTGAACTCTTTTCATACAACAGTACAGTTTTGTACACTTTAATATATACATTTTTTCGACTTTTAAAAGTTTATTCTTGTTAACATACATTCAGTGGCATATACGACTTCTGAGCTGGAGATAAGAAACCTGGTGTTGAAAATCGGTTAGTGCTCCTTCTTATTTCTTTTAAAATTTACACACAGTGCCTTCCGTTGGAATATTTGTTAAATTGTTTGACTATAAAAGTCACTTTATAGCGAATTTTTTTTCTGTTGTCCTCTAACCATCCTGTGAGAATAATATTCGAAAATGGACTCATTGGACTGTAAGAAGGTTGTCCGGATTTATGACGATGCATATGAAATTTTGAGTGAAAATACAACAAGTTCAGAAATCTTATACTGGAAACATCAATGCATCCAGGATATTCGGAGGCTAAATAAAATTTTGCGACAGGGTAAACAACATCTATCTCTGGGTGACAAAAATAAAATGCAAGCAACCATTGGCAATAAAATAGAACTGTTCTAAAGACATCCAGTTTTCCAATAAAAGTACATTTTCAATTGCGCAATGAGAGTAATTTTCATACATATGATGTGTACATTTAATATCATCAATTGCAAACACCTCACGCAATCCCTGTAGCGAGGGACATTCCAAATCAAGCATATCAACAATTTCACACGATATTTCCACAAATTGTTGCAACCAATTCTTTTTTTTTCAATCCTTTCACATACATTTTTTTTGCATCTTTTAAAACGCTCTCGAGTATTACAGGTACTAGAGAATACGGTAAATCACCGGAATTCCAAGGTATTCCATGATGATTGCGTTTTGCCCAAATGTTTATAGACTTATATTTTGGTGGAATGTTCTTCCACTTGCAAGGTGGTTGAAAGAGAAAAGAATATGGCTTTATGCGTGTCTCATCATAGAATGGTAATATAGACAATTCTTTCAAGACAAATTTATTGTCTAGTAACTTGAAGCCCTGCGTATCCACCAAGTAGTGCATCTTGAATGCAACTAAACTATTTCTGCTTGGTTACAGCAGTTTTATACCAACTTTTTCACCACACCACTTATTGGTTTATATTCAACTATACGATCATGCAAAATTAAGCAATATGCTGACGTTTGAGCTGGAAAATTTTCACTAGTTTGAAATTCCAAACGAACGTCAACTGGACCGTATTTCAGTGACTCATTTTGCTTAGAGCAGTCAATTACTACTAGAGGTGCATACTGTATAAATTCTCCCCTCGATAGCAATTGTTGCGGTTCTTTACCATAGTAATTAGCTTGAAAGTTTGTGTACATTTCATAAAGAAGAGCATACTGATTTCGATTAATATCAAGATTCAAATTACTATAAGGATAACACTGATCATTCAAAAGTAGTTTTACATTAGTCAGATTGCAATGATCAAAGTTGCTAGAACTTCTAATAGTATTATTTTTTCTGTTTGTTTGAAATCCAAGTATGACAAATCTCGGTTTTTCCAATTGTGTTGAGGTTTTTACTGTCCAAACATGGTTTGAAGTAGTTGGAAGTAGAGGATATTCATACAGTTCCCAAGTTCGAAAACTTATTGGAATAGGTGGATCTTTTTCAATATATTTTAGCAACTGAAATTTTCGTAAATCTGACAGTCTAACGCTAGGCCATAACCACTCTATTTTATTAATTTCAATTTTATACTGCTCAATGGGGGCTGCTTGCAAGATGGCATTTGCATCACTTTTCGATCTTGTCAAAATAAGTTCATGCTTAGCATTGACAATGATTTTGTGATAATCTTCAGCAAAACCATGTTAAGCGGTATGGATACATCAAAGTAGCCAGTAGCGATGGTTAGTGATTGATTATTATCATTTATTTCAAGCCAACCAGTATTCTGTATGTAACGTGATTGCCAAGGATTTAGAGATAAATAATTTTTCATGAGACTAGTGAGGCCAACGTTTTTATTTCTATCAATTTCTATTGCATTGATTTCGCATCTTGCTTCTTCAAACAAATGACAGATGGCATTAGAAACTAAACCCGTGTTTGTCACTGGTGCTCCATCAGTTCTTACAATTCTTCCATTTACATGAAGTGAGCTTTTGCTCGGTAGGAGACAATGGTCCTGATTTTGAACAGCAATCCGAATTTCATCACTGTTGTTGAAGGTTGATGAGGCATAAGGCGGATGCGCATGAATTTCACAGTGCGCAATTGACTCATCAAAGATGATTGGTGCTTGAATATTTAAAATTTCCCCCTCCATGACAAATTATCAAACGTTGATAAATAAATGCACAGATGCAGGTGCAAAAAATCTTGAATCTCTTTATTCTTTTCTTCTTTTGGGCTTCAGACCTTGACTTTTTAGGAAGAGGACGCTTTGAGGTGTTAGCCCTTTGACTT
Source organism: Andricus curvator (assembly GCA_932195095.1). Classification (NCBI taxonomy): domain Eukaryota; kingdom Metazoa; phylum Arthropoda; class Insecta; order Hymenoptera; family Cynipidae; genus Andricus; species Andricus curvator. The sequence continues at coordinate 132,192 of CAKNYM010047913.1, forward strand.
CTCTTTGTCCACTGATTAGCTTCTGACATTGTGCTGGTTTATTATAACCAAAGCCAATCTTTTTGTTGAAAACGATACCCATTATTAGAGAGACATGACGTGTAGTCTAATTGTTATAACTTCTCCACGAAAATTAACCAAATGTCCATCTTGATCAACTGTACGGAGCTGTATATGATCTATTGTCTGCACGGCGACTGGCAGGTAAATGACATGAGATGGTACTTCCACTATCTTATATCCAGGTGGCACTACGGGAAAAAATTCATGAATAGTATGTACTTTCTGGCCATTAATGTGTGCACCTGTAGTTATGCTACACTCAATACTCAAAGAATTCACTTTTATGATTGATACCGGTTGATCAGATTCATGAACTTGTTTAGCTTCTAGTCTGCGTGGAGAGAAACCCAGCAAATGGCCGATAGAATCTTTAGGCTCAAAATTAATATCGTGACTGCAATAAATTTCACTTTTTAAAGTATTATTGTTTGGTTTAACATGAATTTCAATGCCCTTTTTTTTTTAAAGCATTCTGTAAATAGCGCTTTATATTTTGGCCAATGTCTACATTGGGTATCGAATTGAAAGTTAGAAATTCAACCAGTCCAAGTGCGTAATTTTTATACGGAGACAACTCAATCGGTGGAAAATAGTGAGCCTCCAGGATTGGAGAAGTTCCCGATAATGTTAGTGTCAATGAATCATCCATTATGACAGCTAGCGTTCAACTGACTTGAAATTGCAAATATCAGCACTTATATAGATTAAACGTACTTTTAGAATTTAATTGATTGCATAGAAATTGCAAACATAAATGTCCACACACGAACGTATCGTAATTTTGATATCTCTCGTGATTATGCTTTATGCTACCAACACCGAAATACTTGAAGAGATCCGAAGATTACCGAAGCCATCGAAATACATTATTTTACCATCAATCTTTTTATAAGCACACCAATGTGTTCCTGGTCCTTTTTTATCATCAAGATTAACAATAGCACATTCATATTTACGCGGCCCACCCTTTGATAATCCATTTCGCATAAAAACACCTCGAAAATACGGAATCTTCAAAGATTTTGCAAATTTAAGTAAATCTGCATCAGTTAAGGCCCGATGAGGTAGCTTCACTTTGAGTTTTTTGACTTGCATTCAAGTCCTGCTCCTTGATTATATGGCTTTCGATGAAGCCCTAATCCTTGTCTATATGGCTTCGAGTAAAAGACCTTTTCCTAAAGAAATGGCTTCCATCGCTTCATTATGCCGTTTACGCTCTGAAAGTTGTTGTTTTGCCGAATTTGCATCATTCACAGCTTTAGCTATTCCTGCAGCACCACCAGCTGCAGGATCATACCCGCAAAAACGCGTATGAGAAAGGGTAAAATTCCTACTACTTCGGCCGGTACGGGTAGAATACGAGGTTTATTCACATTCCTTCTTCCACCAGCCTTCATTACAGCTGCGCGTGCGCCTCTGAGTGCAGATTTAATGGCAGTTTGCGCATTATTACTTGAAATCATGGACTTTTTAGCTGCAGCGACAATTTTTCTCAGTGTAGTGGTAGGTTTTTTATTCCTGAGGCCCATCCCCAATTTTGATTTCATCTTCATTGCGTTTGTTATTCCCCAAGCAGCCGCCTTTTCACCTATGCCTGCGTCCTGAGCCAAGACACGTTTCAAAGCCTTCTCAGCTAGTACACTGTCAGCTGAGTTTCTGGCCTCTATATTTTCTCTATTTTTTGAGTAGGCTATATCGTGCTCTTTGCAAGCTGCGTCCAGTGGATTGATTCCAGGATCACCTCGTGTTAATCGTTTTGCTAGTTTAGTACCTGGTCCACAGTACTGGTAACCCGGCAAGTGCAACTCAAATGGTAAATTGTTGATGATTCTGTTGAGCAAACCTCTCCCACGTCTTGCCTGCTTCACGGTTCGTTTACAACTGACTCTTTTGCCTCTGTGAACGATCATATCTATGCAAGGGATACTTTCAGACTGAAGGGTCAACCTATATAACAAGGATATGTATAGGCTTTCCAGTCAGTCTTTGTCAAGATGCAGTTTGAAGCACAACCTGTGAAACTACCTATCCAGAATTTTGATTCGCTTGTTCAAAACGAAACTAGAGAAAAACGACATAGACGTTTGCTGCCAAATAGTGTACGAGCAATATTTTGTGGACCTTCCAACTGTGGAAAAACGAATGCCTTTCTGGCTCTACTGATACATCCAAATGGACTCAGATTTGAAAATATTTACATCTACTCAAAATTGGCTTCCGTTTCCGGTACCGAATAGTAAATTACGCGTGTTTGTTCTGTGCTATCTTTTTTAGTATTGGCGACGAGCGTGGAGGTGTGTTTGAGGCGAAAGGTGGTGAGGGTGGTTAGTGAAGTGAAGGGGTTGTGTGGAAGTGTGGGGAGGCTGTTTTGTAAGGTTAAAAGGGTTAGGAGGAGAGTTGGAAGTGATATTTTGGAGGTTAGTTGTCGAGGACGGAAAAGTGAGCGAGAAGATAGGGTACAGCAGATCGGTAAGATAGGCCAGCATGTTTGTTGCGAGGAGCCCAGTGGGGTCCGACAGAGGGCAGCAGGTAGACAACAACCCCGGTGCTGATGATCTCACTGAGACCGGCGAAGCGGGGAGTGGTAAGGGTGATGCCGGAGATAGTGATGATGGCGGGGGCCAGTATGCTACGCCAGGAAAATTCGGGTGGGGAGTGAAGGAAGGGGGCCTAGTTGACAGCAGGACTCGAGGGAGGCCGTCAAATCGGGAACTGCTTAATAGATCCGGAGCTAGCAGTTTAGGATCGAGACAACTTTTTGATAAATGGAGGCAGGGGGGAGGGTTTATGGATAAAAGTGACGAGGGGGATAAGACGGAAGACAGTAAAAGATCAAGGAAAGAAGAGGGGCATGAGCAGGGAGAGGAGAAGTTGCGGAAAAAGTTTTAAAAAAAGTCTCCACCGAAAAGGAATAAAGCAAAAGGGAAATTCGATCTAGAGAGTCTGGAAAATCTTATTAAAGGGTTTAGAGAGGAAACGAACTGAAGTTTGAATGGCATGCAAAAGCGAGGGCAGGAGGTTTGGGAGGAAATGAGGAAAGTTAGAGAGAAGTGGGAAGAATGGAATCTGGTGTGGCGGTAAGAAAAAGATAAAGTTTGGAAGCAGTTGGACGATATTGAGAAAAATCAAGGGATGAGTGAGGAAAAGAGAAAATCAGATATGGAGAAGTTGGCAGAAAGAGTGAGAAAACTAGAGTGTAAGTCTGAGGATATAAAGAAAGGGAATGAGGGGGTAAGAGAAGGAGAGAGAATAAAAGAAATGAATGAGAACGTTATCCTGGAAAATGTGAGAATGAAATCAAGATTGAGAGAGTTGGAAAGGAAAATGGAAGTAGAAGAGAAGACGAAACGGAGTAGGAATATAGTGATTAGAGGAATGAAAGTAGATAGTGAATCAGGTAGAGAAGAAGTGGAAAAGTTGATGAGTGAAATTGGAGCAAAAGTGCACGTGGAAGAGGTAAATGGAGTGGGAAGGAAGATTGAAGGTAAATCGCGTATGTATGTAGTGAAAGTGAGAAATGAGGAAGAAAAAGTTGATATGTTGAGAAAGAAAAAAGCTTTGAAGGGAAGGGAAGAAAGGATAGAGGAGGATATGACGTGGAATGAAAGAAGGAGAAAGTGGATGATGAAACAGAGAGCATGGTTTGAAAGAGTGAAAGGGAACACGGTATGGATAGGGAAAAACAGGATGTGGATAAATGGGAATGTGTGAATATGGGATGATAAGGAAGAAAAATTGAGTGAAGTGTGTAGGGAAGGCCCATGGCGACGACAGGAAGAAGTGAAGACTGCGAATACAAGGGAGGAGGTAATGGAAACACTAGAGGGTGGAATAAAAGAAGGAGGAGAAGACGGAGCGACGGGGTTTCCACAAAAGTAGGGAGGGGACATAATGATGAAAGAAGGGAGAAAGGAAGGAAAAAAGAAGAGAGTAGCGTTTTGGAACGTATCAGGGCTAATGAATAAAGATGAAGGTTTCTGGGAAGAGTTGAAGAAATGGGATGTAGTGATGTTAAGTGAAACCTGGGTAGATGAGAAGGAGTGGAAGAGAGTGAAGAGGAAGTTACCCAAGGGATATATGTGGCAGATGCAAGGGGCAAAGAAAGAGAAGGCAAAGGGAAGAAAGAAAGGGGGTATGGTGTCAGGAGTGAGGAAGGAATTGGTAGGAGAAAAGAGAATAGAAATGGGATTTGAGGAAACGGATGGAGTAATGACGAGAATGGTGAAGATAGAAAAAAGAAAGGTGAGGATAGTTTGCGTTTACAGGAGAAGGGGAGAAGAAGAAGGTTGGAGTGTGATTAGGAAATGGGTGGCGAAAAAGGATGACGAATTGGTGTTGATAGGAGATGATCTGAATGCTTGGACGGGGGAACAGGGAGGGGAAATATGGGATGAAGACAGTGAGACTTTCAGGAGAAAATCGAAACACAAACAGGTGGACCAGGAGGGTAGGACTCTGTTGGAAATTCTGGGAGAAACAGGATGGTTTATTTGCAATGGGAACTCGGAAGGGAATGAGGAAGGCAAGATTACGTTTGCAGGGAAAGGGGAAACAGTGATTGAGTACATTCTGGCCGAGAAAAGGGTAAGAAGGCTGTTGAAAAGAATGGAAGTAGGGAACGAAATAGGGTCAGAACACTTCCCGGTCATTGCAACGTTGAAATGCGGGAATTGGAGAAGAGAGGGAAGGAAGAAGGAGGAAGCGACAAGGAAAAAAGCAAAGATGGGTAAATGGGGAGCTGATAAGCTCAAAGAATATACGGAAAGAATGGAAGAAGAGAATGGTTTGATCGAAGATGGGGGAGGCGTGGATGAGATTTTGTGTAAAATGAGGGGAAGAGTAGAGAAGATAGTGGAAGAAATTAGGCCAAGTGAGGAAGAAAGAGGGGAGAAGAGAGGATGGTGGGATGTGGAATGTGTAGAGAGTAAAGAGCGTATAAAGTTAACGTTAAAGAAGTGGAGAAGAGGAGAAATAGACAAAAAGAAGTATAATAAGAGAAAAAGGGAACACGAGAAATTATTGGATGTAAAACGACAGGAAGAGAAGGTGAGGTACATGAAGGAGGTAGAAAAAGCAATAAAGGAAGGAAGGGAATGGGAGGTGATCAATAGAGAAAGGAGTGAATGGAAAGGAATCAATGAAGAGATAAGTATGGATGAATGGACGGCATATTTCAAGAAATTGCTAGGAGGGGTGGAGAGTAAGGTGAGGGGGGTGGTAGAAAGAGAGGGATGGAGAATGAAGCGTTGAAATTTGGCAGAAGGAGGGTTAGGGAAGAGAATTGGGAAGTATGTAATAGAGTATGGAGAGGGGATGGATGGCCGAAGGAGTGGAGAACAGGTTTGGTAGTTCCTTACTATAGAAAGGAGGAGGGTAAAAAGTGGAAGATTATAGAGGAATCACTCTCATGCCAGTGACGTATAAGATTTACGCGGAGGTGCTTAGGAAGAGATTAGAAGAACAGGTAGATGAAAAAGGAAGTATTCCACACAATCAAACAGGATTCAGGAAGGGGATGGGGACAGTGGATAACATTTTCGTACTAAATTATTTAGTCAACAGAAACCTGGGACAGAAGAAAGGAAAACTGGTCGCACTCTTTGTAGATTTTAAAGCAGCTTTCGACTCAGTGAATAGGAAAGTTTTGTGGAAGGCAATGAAAGAAAGGGAGGTGGACGAAGAGCTGATTGAGAGGATCAAAGAGGTCTTTACGGAGACAAAGACAAGGGTGAGGATCGGGGAACAGAAAGGAGAGGAGTTCTGGACAGGGAGGGGTCTTAGGCAAGGGTGCCCGCTAAGCCCGTTGTGGTTTAGCATATTGTTAGCAGACCTAGAAGAGAAAATGGAAAGGAAAGGTAAAGGGGGTATAGTTCTAGGAAATAAGAGAATATACTCGTTAGCGTACGCGGACGATGTGGTGCTTCTGGCAGAGAATGAAAGTGGAATGAACTTGCTAATGAAAGGATTCGAAGAGTACGTGAGAGAGAAAGACTTGACAATAAATGTGTCGAAGACAAAGATATTATGTTTCAGGAAGAGAAAGAATGAAGTAAAGTATGGATGGAAGATAAATGGGGAAATGGTGGAAATGGTAGAAGAATTTTGTTATTTAGGATTCTGGTTCGAAGCGGGAGGTGGAAGTGAGTTGCAAGTGAAAAAAAGGATGGAAAGTGCGTGTAAGGTGATAGGTCAAGTATGGGGGATTGGAAAACGAAGATTCAAAGAGGACTGGAAGATGAGAGTATGGCTGTTTGATTCACTCGTATGGTCTGTGATGTGTTATGGAGTGGAGATTTGGGGATGGAAGGAGTACAAAAAAGTAGAAAACATGCAAGAGAGATTTCTGAGATGGGTTATGGGAGTGAGCTGGAACTGCCCAGGTTATATGTTGAGAGAGGAAACAGGGAGAGAGAAATTGGTGATAAGGCAGAGGAAAAGGGTATGGAATTTTGAAGAGAAACTTAAAAGTGGTAAGGGAAGTAAAGTTGCACAAGCATGCCTGCAGGAAATATTAGATAGAGAGAGGAGAGGAAACACGGGACTTTCAAGATGGGAGGAGGAGAGATGGAAAGTTAGAAGAGAATGGAGAATGTGTGACGATGGGAGGGAGTGGCAGGTAGTAGAGGGGGAAATGAGTAAGAAGCAGGAAGAGGAAAGGTGGGAAAAAATTATGGAGTCGAAATATAATAAATGGTATAGATTCATCAAGATGGAAGGTGTCCCAGAATATCTAGGGAAATTAAAAAAGAAGTGCAGGTGGTCCAGGATGATACGTTTCAGAATGGGAGAAGGTATGAATAAGTGTAAATATTGGCTGAGTGAAGAAATGAAAGTGTGTAGGGTATGTGGGTATGAAAGGGACTCTTGCGAGCACGTGCTGGAGAGATTTACAGGGGAAGAGGAAGGTCTGGAAGGTCTCGCGCATTTGCTAGATAATAGTAATTAGCTAGTAAGATAATGGTTAAGAACTTGTAAATAATAAAAAGGCGAAGCGATTATAGATTAAGATAAGCATAAGGCATAGTGGTTCAGTGAAATTGTAAAAGATGTAAAGGGAACGGAGCCCTCAAACCCGTAAAAGGGAGAGTAATAAAATACAATATTATATAAATTTTTGGAAAAAGTCCTTCAAACAGTAGATGGTCTTGAGTACTATCCATTCAATGAGCATGAAGAGGTTATAATGCCAAGTGAAGCAAAACCAAATTCAGTCATTGTATTTGATGATGTGGCTTCTGAGAAACAAAATAATATGAGAGCATTTTTTTCCATGGGTAGACACAAGGATGTCGACTGTTTTTACTTGAGCCAGATATATGCCCATATTCCTAAACATCTTGTACGCGATAATGCTAATTTACTTGTGTTATTTAAACAAGATGAAATGAATCTAAAGCATATTTATTATGATCATGTGAATACTGATATGACTTATTTGCAGTTTAAGCATATGTGTTTAGCTTACTGGAATGATGATAAGTATGGATTCGTTGTAATTGACAAGGATAGGAATCTTAACCAAGGTAGATATAGGAGAGGTTTTGATTGTTTTATAAATCTTGAAAAGTAATATATACATGTGTAGTGATCAATATATAAACAGTCGCACCTTAGACGTTGATGTATCAACATGTCTTCACGTGAGGCGAATTTTCAAAAGCAAAAAGATATTTTGCGTCAAATTGCTAGAGCTAGTGAATCAATTCGATGAAAGCATAGGTTAATAAAGTTGGGCAAAGAAACAGTTGAGCGCACATTAACTGAAACTTTTAAGCCCATTGTTAATCCACTAGAGAAAATTGTTGGTGGCCTCAAGAATATGACAAAGGTTGAGCCAATTAAAAGGAGAGAAGAAGAGGAAGCAAAGAGTAAAGTTGAAGAAAGTATTGATGATGATGATGATTTGTCATATAAATCAATTTATGATGACGCAGACGAGACTGAAGATTCCAATAACTTGGAGTTATCAGCTCGTAGTGAAGCGGAAAATAACTCAGAAACACCATGGATTGATGACGATGCAAACAAGTATCTCATATTGTTAGGTGAAAGAAGCAGAGAACTCGATAATGTGTATGGAGTGAGAAAATTAACGAAAGATAGATTAATGATTGGAGATTCTCCGATAAGTTTCAGCTCAAACTATATTCATGTGGGTAATTTGAATTTTCCCAAAAGTAAAGGCTTGCTTGAACTTTCATTTAAAAAAGTTCCCAAAGAGTCTTCTATAACTCCCAGTGATCTTGAAAATTATAGACAAATTATCATTGCAACAAACGCTTATAAAAAGCATTATAAACCAGATGGTGACATTCGTGACAGTAAAGCCTTTAAATATAAAGACTTTATAAAGAAATTAGTTCCCACGTCTCCATAAAAAATACACATAGACGAAGTAAAAACCGAAAATCATTATCAGGTGAAGGTATGCTCCCACAACACATGATTGGTAGAGAGGGTAGTCTAATGGATTACATTTACTGGGATGACCCGAATGAATTGGTAGATCGATTACGTTTACTGCTAGCGTCTAAAGTAGCTGGAAATCCAAGTCACACAAACGAAATTATATCAATTATTGAAGAGTTGCGAGAAGCTGGAATTATATATTAATGAGTGTTTTGCCAAGATTTTCATCATTTTCAAGATGAGCATCGACGTATTCGGATGTCATTCCAAGCGACCAGAGAGTACAAGTCGTGGTCCTCCTGGAATTGGCTTCAAAGTCACATCTCAAGGACATTATGATATGAATAATAAAAGGCTGTGTAAAGTGGCCGATGCTGAAGAGCAGAATGATGCTGTTAATCTGAATATGGTGCAACATTTAGCCATAACAGCCATACCACGCAGAAAAAACCAGTTCTCGTCAGATCACTGAAGTTAAGCAGCGTTGGGCGCGGTTAGCACTTGGATGGGTGACCATTCGAGAAAACTGAGTGCTGTTGGCACATCGTGGGTGTGGTGAGCCCACACTTGTAGTTATTTACTACAAGTTATCAACCTAGAAACACTACCCGAATCGGGTAGTGTCACGCCTACCCCGAAAGGGAAATGGCTTAATGGTATATATATTTGATACAGCATGAACTTCAGACTATCTACGATGTTATAGCTTCCTTGCGAACTGAAGTAGTCAATAATAATATGATGATTGAGACTTTGGAAAATTCCACAGATAAACTTTTCAAAAATTTGAAAATTGATGCTGAATCAATTCAAAAACTGGTGTATCGAAATTCAGAGCTCATTAGTCAAGTGGACACTAGACTGAATGCACTCAAAAATGGACGTTGAGAAGCAGCAGTTGGTGAAGGAGCTGCACAAGCCAGCTAGAAGAAATTACCAACGTCGACATTTTGACATCCGTGGAATTGATGAGACCTGGCAAGCTGATCTTGTTGAAATGCAGCCATACGAGAGAGTCAACAAAGGATACAAGTACATCTTGACTGTAATTGACATATTTTCAAAATTTGCTTGGGCTGCTCCCGTTAAATCCAAGTAGGGTGAAGATGTAGCTGCATTCATGGAATCTGTACTTGATAAAGAACGCATACCAAAAAATGTACATGTTGATACAGGTAAAGAATTTTACAACTCGCATTTTGAAAATCTTATGAAGCGATATAAGATAAATTTATACTCGACATTTAGTAATTTGAAAGCATAAATTTGCGAGCGATTTAATCGTACCTTGAAAAATAAAATGTGGATGCAATTTAGCTTGCAGGGTAATTATAAGTGGATAGATATTTTGAAAGATTTAATTTTGTCTTACAACGATACCAAACATCAGACTTTTAGAATGAAACCAAAAGATGTTGAGAAGCAAAATGAGAAAAAATTGTTGTTTAATGTATACAAAAATTTCAATGTGAAACAAGCAGTTAAGAAAGCTAAATTTAAAGTTGGAGATAAAGTACGTATAAGTAAATTTAAGCATGTTTTTGAAAAAGGCTACACACCGAATTGGACAACTGAAATATTTACCATAAGTCATGTTAATAATACCGAGCCAGTGACGTATATGCTTAAAGATTATCAAGGTAAAGCTATTGCAGGTAGTTTTTATGAAGAAGAACTTGGCAAAGTGATACATCCAGACATTTATCTTGTGGAAAAAGTACTGAAAAAAACGTGCAAATGAGCTGTTTGTAAAATGGTTAGGTTTTGACGACTCCCACAGTAGTTGGATAGATAAGTCTAGTTTGTAAGTATCCTTGTATTAATATTAAGGTTTTTTATGAATAAAGTTGATTATTCTCAAAAATATATCTTCTTTTACTTACATATCTACCTACCCTTAATCTAGTAAATGAAAAGGCAAATTTGGTTCAAATTATATTTTTATTCAGATTCTCATACTAATAAAATACATAGAAATTTTAATGTATAAAGGTACCATTCACACATCTGAGTTCTGGTAATTTCTTAATCACTTCTTCACACACATATTGATTGTAGAATGTAATCATTTCAAGAAACATAATTTCAAATCGCATAAGATTAGTAAATATAAGTTTTTTCATTGCCTTATTCTTTAAACTTGTATAATTTTTTTGTATATAAGATTTTACACTTTTCACACAAGGTGATTTCACATTGCGCCAAACACCTTCAGCGATGGTTTCAATGATGACATCCTTTGTACGTTGAAACGGCATAAGACTCTGTTCCAGAAGATACCGGTCGATACAAAGACTGACTTCCCTGAGAACAGCAAACGTTGTTTCTCGTAGTACAAACGGATAATATTTTTCGGTTTCTTGATTCTTCTCCAAAGCCACTATATAATACCCAAAAGATGTAGTCATGCGTATACGGAAATTTCCAGTCTATGCATTGCAGCTTCTCTTGGCCATCAAAGAACAGTGAAATGAGGTTGAAGTAACTTTTGAATAATTTCCTCTCTTCAGGATTCAGGGTTATACTTGCACGAGGATGACTGGCTAGCAGTTTCACTGATGAGACGAGCTTTCCATCTTTTTTAAACTCAGCTCCGATGATAATTTGCTTTGTGAATGATGAATTCATATTGTATGTGGTGGAATGTAGCATTTCATTTCGAGGTGTATAAGACATGCTGATCTCACTGAAAGCTTTCAGGCACTGAGTGATAACTGAAAACTGCACACTTTATGTATTTTTCTTCATAAATTCGATGGAATTGTAGCATCCACCCAAACACCGCATGCCTAAATCACCATCTTCACATGATTTTTTCATTCCCATCAGCAGATTTTAATCTTCATTAAGCAGATTGACCATCCGCGCTGGTAGAAAAACGGTAAATTTGTTCTCCACAGTGACAATGAACCGCACTCCAAACTGTGTTGTTGCTTTCTTGATGTTTGTGATTTCGTAGTTTTTATTGAGTTCTAGGTCCTTGAGCTTCTTGGTTGGTAGGAAATCGTTGTTGACAGCGATTTTATTTAGTTTGGAGAAATCCATCTTCACTCTTTAATATTCACTGTATTAAATTTACTCGTTAGATTTTGTAAATCTGTTCGCACTTGTATCGCTTGTTTTAGTTCTCGAATGTTCTTCAGAAATAAGTTTAAACTACTTTTCAGCTCTTGTCGCTTTTCTTCTTCACAATCTGACATCTGCCCACAAACTGAAGAAAGAGAAGAGCTGGCCTCCTTTTATAGACGCTTACCCCGTCTACCAAATTTCAGAAGACGTTGTACAATATTGTCCGATATTGCATCATATGATGCAACAAAGTTCCGAAAGATTCTACATTATAAACGACACGTTTGGAATATAATTTTTTTCAACGCAAAATGTAATGCGTCATTGAAAATAACCTTGAACTTGTTTACTAAAAAATGCTTTTCAGAAATTGCGCAGTATAATTTGATGCAGTCATCAAGAATGTTCTCTAATAGTCATCTGTACATCTGCACCTTTTTGCGCATTAAATAAATATGTTATCTCTAAGGAAGCAAGAAAATCATCCTTGTTTATCTTGCAATAACTATATTACGCAGTAGAAATTGACAGGACAAAGCAAAATGTAACCTTGAAAGTATTTACGCGAAAAATGCTTGAGATAAGAAATAACCTTGAACATGTTGTTACATGAATTCAGCTGGCACAATTGCGCAATATTATCTGTGATGTCATCAAGGACCCACCGAGAATGTTCTAGAAGCTTAGCACGGACATGAACCACTACAGGTTAGAAGCTTCTCGATGTCGGTAAGGTAGGAATCTTGAGTTAGAAACCCCCCTATACATCTACTCTCATGGTACTTGAAAATTTGTATTTTTACATTCTCATCATAATGAGAAGGTATTGATTTTATATGAAAAAAGACTTTCGTGGATTCCATCAAATGTCTACCTTTTGAGGCCCCCTAAGTCAGAAACAATATTTTTTACGTCGGTATCTGCCTGTCTGTCGTCGACGTTGTCGTTGACGTCGTTGCCGTTGACGTCGTTGTCGTTGACGTCGTTGTCGTTGAAGTCGTTGTCGTTGACGTCGTTGTCGTTGACGTCGTCGTCTGTATACCGGATAAAAAAGATCAAAAAGGATCTACAAATTTGTTATTGGTCACTTTTTGATAGGATGTGTAGTTTTTGTTTTATTCGTAAAAAATGACATTAAAAGTGAAAAAATGTGCCCGATAAGTGGGCACATTCTCATCAGAACTTTGCTTATTTAATTTCTTTTTCATCTAGTGTGTGGGTTTTCAAAATATTTAATTTTTTTTATGTTCTCAATACTATTTCTAACGATAAAAATAAAATAACTATCATTAATGCTCATGGTACTTGAAGATTTGTATTTTCACATTCTCATCCAGAGAAGGTATTAGATTTGTGTAGAATTTGAACCCCCCGGTTTTTGTCAAATGTCCATGTGTTGAGACCCCCTGAACCCAAAAGCACAAATCACTTCAATAATTATTCAAAAATTTATCATATATATGTTCCAAAAACGACGTAGATACTGTTTTTCTCCCCTTTGCAGGTAGTTGGAAAAAATCTGATTGTATGATTTATTAGAAAGATACGGAAATATACGCTGAAGTAAAGGAATTTTCTTCATCATTTTAAATCAAATACAAATGGAATCATTTTTATCTGAAGAACATTGATCATAACATATGGTCGTTGCGAAGGGCGACGACCAAATCGTGCTCAAACTTTTGGGTTTCTATTATACGATGAAAAGAAACGAGCGTGGAGCGCGAGATTTACGTGATTTTTAAACCCAATATCAAGCGCGAAGCGCGAGTGTCTTGATGAGAATGTGTTCCTTAAGGTCGATAGAACCTTAAGTAAATTAGTTCTTCTTTTTATGTAAAACTGACATAATTAAACCAAAAGCAGGTCATAACGGATGAAGCTTACTGAGAGAGTATTAGAAAAGATATTATAAGCCTAGATGCGGCACGGGGTGTCAGAGTGGGGGAACTATATATATAGGACATCACATTTTCTGTCATATCGAGGTGCTGCCCTCACCGTACTATGAAGTCGAGCGCTGGATTTCTCGTTTTTCGTAAAAATGACGGTAAAACAGTAGAAAGATTTTTTAAGGTTAGAAAAGTTTGACATGTATCGCTACAGAAACACCGCACTTCAGAATATAATAATTATTAGTGCAATGTCTAGGCACACCGAAATGACATATTTGGAATATATATATATACCATTAAGCTATTTCCCTTTCGGCGAGGGAATTCCCTTTCGAATAAATAATTAAAAATTAATAATGACAGAAGCACTGATATGATATTAATAAATAAACTGAATTTTGAGAGTAATGCCCTCAAAAAGATAATTATGTTTATATTTTTGTTAAATATTATTATAATTTCTAATACGTTCATGTTTCTTTAAATGATGGATACGATTTTTTAAATTATAATTTTTTGCACTTTGAAGTTTAATTTTCATTATTAGTCTGAACCAAAATTTGAGTGCATTTAAGAATGTACAGACTTTTTGCAAATCTGAAGCTTGAGACAGGTTTTTTGCATAGTCTTTCCAAAAAATTACAAGAAACGCTTTCAAAAATCGAATTTTTAATTCAAAAAGAAAAACTAAGACTAAATTTTTTTTTAAATTCAAAATTACAATAATTGAAAAAAATATGTATTCCTGGATGAAAATTTTTGGTTGAAAATATACATAGTATTTTTTTAAATTACAACAAAAATTTTCTCAAAAATCGAATTATTAATTTTAAAAAAACTTCGGGATAAATTAGTGCTGATTTGAATCCTGCAAAGTTTGTTTGGAAAATATTATTAGGTTCGAAGAAATTTTAGGGAGAAATTTTTTTTCTGTTTGAGGGACACGTGTTTTTACATTAATTTGTTAATACGATTCTTATTTTAACTTCAAACAACAATTCAATAAAAATCTAAATATTAAACAAAAATTTCTTTGATAGAAAAATATTCTTTGATGGTATTTTTAATAAATAAATAATATTTATTGAGAAACAATTTTTTCAATTATTAAAATTCTACAATTTTATAATTAAGGAATATTCTAGTTCGGATATTTTATAATCAGGCAATTTTATGTCGTGAATTTTTAAATTCGGTAATATTATAAACTCTTCGGGAATTTTCCAATTCGGAAATTTTATCGTTTTTGGAATGTTATCATACGGGAATTTTACAGTTTCAAGAATTTTATTTTTGGGGATTTTAATGTCGTCCCTAGAAGTATAGCAAATTTTCAGAATTTGGAATTTCCTATTTCATAGAATTATTTTCTTCACTTGTGGTTTTTAAATTTTTTCAAGCATGCGTGGAATTTTTAAGTATGAAAAACCAAATACCAAATCCCGAATTTTGAAAATTTGCTGTAATTCTAATTTCAATCCTGGATCTTGTCGATTTTCCTACTGTATTTATTTTTTTAAAATTTATTATACAAGGATTTTTAAACCACAAATTCTTATTTATCTTATCTCCTTAAATACAAAAATTAAAAAATTCACTGTATATCCAATTTTGATTCCTGGGTATTGGCGATTTCTTTCCTGGTACATTTTGGTTAATGGAAAACGAGGGTGAATTAAATAGGAATTATCTCTTAGAAAATAACTGTTTAAAACCCGAAAAAATAGATACTTTTTTTACCTCTAGGTATGTAAAAAAGTTTTAACTTTAGAAAATTTAAAAACTCTGCAAACAAGAAATTTTTTAAACATTTTTTTTAGCGCGAATAACCAAAGTGTATGCAAAGATATTATATATATTTGCTGTACATATGTCTATCGATTCCCAAAAAGTTCAGTTATTGGTACTGAAATTTCAGTACACACAACAACGGTTTAAATTATTTAATATAATTTCTATTTTAATATAGTTCAATATGTTATTTGAAAGACCCGACGTTTGTCCTTCTAATATCTTGTAGATTTTTCTATTAAAGAATAAATCTTATGCAAGTTTCATTGTTTAAAAATAAGTAAGATCTAAAACTTTTATTTTCATTTAAATATGAGTCTGATACTTTCAATGAAAATCGAGTGATTTTATTTCTACAAGTCTATTTCTACTGAAAGTATTAGAGTCTTATTTAATTGAAAATAAAAATGTTAAGTCTTACTTAGTTTTAAGCAATGCATCTTGAATCAGATTTATTCTTTAATAGAAAAATCTATAAGATATTGTAAGAAGAAACGATAGATTTTTCAAAAAAAAAATCTTGAACTATATTAAAACAGGAATTATATTAAATAGAAAATTTACAAGAATAAGAAATTTTAATTTAATTAGAATTTAATTAACAAACTAAACATTAAATATTCGAGGTGAGTTAACCACATGCAAATTTTATCTTTATCGGAATTCAAAACTTCAAAGAAATCCAAACAGATTATAATTAATTCAAAGTATTCAAAGAGTCCCAAAAAAATCGAAAGCAGTAGGAACTATAAACCTTATAGGGTGCATCTCAGCAACTAAGGCTTCGATTATGATATTACTAAAAAAAATGGTGTGTCGTTCACAAGAATGTTCTTAAACGGTTTTTATGTTATCTTTTATTATCATGCCACGCTGAAAAAACCAGTTCTCGTCAGATCACTGAAGTTAAGCAGCGTTGGGCGCGGTTAGTACTTGGATGGGTGACCATTCGAGAATACTGTGTGCTGTTGGCATATTATGGGTGTGGTGAGCCCAAAATTGTAGTTATTTATAACTACAAGAAAACTATCCACCTAGAAACACTACCCGAATCGGGTAGTGTCACGCCTACCCTGAAAGGGAAATGGCTTAATGGTATACATACATACATACATGAGCCCAAAGTAAAATTGTGAAAGTCCTAGGACCCAATGTTTGGCCAGTTTTAAGAAAACATCCTTTAAAGTTTTCAGGACCATGAGACACATCGTTCGTCGCCAATTTATAGACTTGAGAAATATCCTCTTCCAACTTATCCGAAATTCCAGGCGGTAGCGCACCTGGTTGTTAGACGTAAGGTTCGGGGCTGAATTCCCGCTGCTTGTAGTTTTTTCCAGTTTTTAAACTATTCTTATTAGAAAAAATATCAATATATTCAATTCCCTTCTAATAATTTTTTTCATTCATGCAAACATTAATATTTTAAATGCTTTTTTAAATGAAAGACTCACTTCTTCGAAATATTGTCGTTTTTTCCAAAAAAATCTTTTGCATGAATTAATTAATTTATTTATCAATAATTCATATTTTTATATTTTTTTATTATTTTTATTCCATTCATATTCTGATTTTGAATATGTTTGCGAAATTTAAACAAATTTATTAAATTAATAACATTTATAGAAAATAAATTTGTTTGCGAACAAGTTCGAAAAAGCGAACTGTTTTTCATTAAAAAAAGAACATTTAAAATGTCTATTTTTGCATACTTGAATAAAAGTTTATCAGAGAATTGAATATATAAATATTTTAATAAATAATAAGTCAAATATTTGGGCCTAGGTATTTCCAAATTTTACTTTGGTGCCAAAATCTTTATATATCAAAATTATTAATCCACACAGAGAATACACTACCGGGCGCTCCCTTGTAAGATATATATTTTTGTGAATAATCCTAGTAGATTATATCTCAGTAGTACAACTATGTTTAAAAAAGTGTATTTTTGTTTTTTTAGAACTTTATAAGTGAGAAATTGAAGTATAATTAAATGTCTCATCGGTAACATGTCCCCAAATACAAATTCGGAAACTAAAATTAAGCAAAATAATTCCAAAGAATTAAAAAGAATTCAATAATTTTTTGCGAACCGTAGAATGCCCGGGAATTTTTTTCCTCGATTAAAACGGCCATCTGAATTTCTTAGCCTTCTTGAAATTATTATATTCATTGGTATTTTCCTGTAAAAATACGAGTAATTCTACTTTTTCGTACTTGTGCAAAATTTCCGACCAAGGATTGAAAAAACTTTTAATTTGATTTGTTTCTTCAAATTAATTTTTGTGGAACTTTTGTGATAACAGAGAAAAACTATCAAATTAGGGGTTTTAAGGGTTTAAAAATGGTGATTCATTTTTTTCATAGAGTCCTCTAATAAGTAAAGGTAAAAAAAATTGATAGAACCAAAAATATGTACTTCATAGAGATGAACAACTTTTATTGAAATAATTTTCCGATACCAGCAATAATCTTGAAGTAAATCAAGAAAAACATGTCTTTCCCGGTTTTTCGGGTTCACATTTTATACAGCTGGTTTTTAGGTAAGAAGGTGAAGAGTAGGATCACAGGGTCTTTTATTTTCTCAAATTAGTAATTTACGCTGCGCCCGACAACTGATATAACCCCTTGTATTAGCCATTATGTAAAACTTACTTTTAGACATATTAAATAGGGTGATTTTTCACGAAAATAGGGTACTGATATGGTGGAATAAATTGTTTCAAATACAATTAATGTAAATACCATATTGAATGCAATATGAAAAACTTTTAATTCCTGAGATTCCAAGTCGAAATATATATTGAATTTTGAACAAACAATATTAATTTTCTTATCAGAAAGATGAATTTTCAACAAAATACATGAATTTTCTACCAATTAGTTAATTTTTGAACTTATAAAGGGTACATTTCTAACCAAAAATGGATAAGTGCAATTTTTAGATAAAACCAAATAATTTTGAACCAAAACACCGAATTTTCAACAAAGAAAGTTAAATTTTAAACCAAAGAGGTGAATCTTGAAAAAATATGAATTTTGAACAAATATTTTTAACAAACATTATTAATAATTTTGAGCAGCGTTGGACGCGGTTAGTACTTCAAGAATACTGAGTGCTGTTGGCACATCGTGGGTTTGGTGAGCCCACACTTGTAGTTCTTTATAACTACAAGAAAACTATCCGCCTAGAAACACTACCCGAATCGGGTAGTGTCACGCCTACCCTGAAAGGGAAATGGCTTAATGGTATACATACATATACATACATACATGAATTTTCAACAAAATACATTAACTTTCAACACGAAAATATGATTTTTTAACCAAAGAATTAATTTTCTACAAAAAAGTTGAATTTTCATAAAAATAGTTAAATTTTTAACCAAATAGTTAAATTTAAACCAAAATATGAATTTTTAACAAAAAAGTTAATTTCCAACCTTATACTTTAATTTTCTTTCAAATTGTTGAATCCTTAACCAAACCAGACTAATTTTGACTCAAACAGTTACATTTTTAATAAAAAAGGATGAATTTATAACCAAAAAGATTAATTTTCGACCATAAAGACGAATTTTCAAGAAAATACATGAAAAATACATAAAAATGCCAAAAAGTTGAATTTTCAACTTATAAAAGGATACATTTCTAACAAAAAATGAATAAGTGCAATTTTCAGATAAAAAAATTAATTTAAAAAAAAAAAACGAATTTTCAACAAAATAGTTACATTTTCAACCAAACAGATAAAATTTAATTTCAATCCAAAAGATGACTTTTTAACCCAGATGATTAATTTTCTAAAAATGGAATAGTTAAATTGTCAACCAAAGGAGGTGAATCTTAACGAATATGAATTATTAACAAACTAGTCTAGGGCGCGCGACTGTTGGATCTCGCGCTTCGCGCTCGATTATGTATTCACCTCGCGCTACGCGCTCGGGCGTATTTACATCGCGCTTTACGCTAGGCTCCTCTAGATTTTTGAACTTCGTGTTCGACTTAGATGAAAAGAAAAAGTTTGTTTGCAAATATTATAAAATTATCAAAACCTCTACATATTAAGTGATTGTTAAATTTGTTTTTATTTTAGACTGAAAAGGAACTTTATTTACTCAAGGTTCTATCGACCTTAAGGAACACATTCTCATCCAGACACTCGCGCTTCGCGCTCGATATTTGATTTGAAAATCATTTGTAACTTGCGTTTCACGCTCGGTGCTGTGTACTGTATGATAGAAACAACAAAGTTTGAGCGCACTTACGGCGTGCGATTTGGTCGTCGCGCTTCGCGCTCCGAAATACACTGATCGCGCACTTTGTGCTTCGTGTTATATGTTCTTCATATACAAATTACTAAATTTGTATTTTATTTCAAATGAAAAGTAATGATATAATTTAGGCGACAAATTTTATTAGTTAACTTTTTATTTTAGCTTGTGCCGTTTATCAAAAAAGTTAATTTTTTTCATTTTGAATATATTCTTACAACAAAAATTGATTACAGGTTTGTAAGTCTTTTTTGAATGCACAATTTTTGTTCATTTATCTGTTTTCGTACCTTGCATTGTTTTCAAAAATTTGATTTTTTTTTACTGTCAATGTTATTTTCACGAATAAAACAAAAACTACGCATCCTATCAAAACATGATTCACAACAAATTTGTACATCTTCCTTGGATGAACAAATTTTGTTTTGGTCATTTTTTTCGTAGCTGGTGTTATTCGTCTAAAAATTTGATTTTTCTATTTTCAATGCTGTTTTTTACAAATAAAACAAAAACTACGCGTCATATCAAAAAGTAAATGATCAGAAATTTGTAGATCTTTTTTAGGTGCACAATTTTGGTGAGATGATCTTTTCTCGTATCTTGCATAGTTTGACAGAAAAATGGAATTTTTAATTTTTCATTATTTTTTTGTGCAATCAAAATTTGAATTTTTTATTTTTCGAAAAATTCAAAAAGTTGTTATGAAAATATTATAGGGTGTTCAAGAAGCAATGTTTTCCTCCTCTTGACTTTTTTTCATATCGTGCGTTTTTCGGCTTAAAATGTTCATTTTCGTTTGTTTTTTGTAATTTTGAAAATGCTATAACTCCAGTAATTTTTTTTTGATCACGAAAAGTCATTGAAATATTTTGTTTGTCATTTTGCATACTACTAATAACCGTACATAGAATTTTCAAATCTTCAAAAAAAGTGGTCTCAAAAATTTTCAAAATGTGCTCACTTTTTGAATTTTCATCCAAAATAGCTGGTTAACGAACTCGTTCTCTCTTTTTAGGCCATAAAATAGTGTGACAAAGCTCAATCAAATCTGATCATTTTTTCGAAAGTTATCGTGGCTACAGACAGACAGACAGACAGACAGACTACAGACAGACAGACAGACTACAGGCAGACAGACACATTGGTAAAAATCGTTTTTTCTACCTCAGGGGGTCTCAAAACGTGGAGATTTGATGAAAACCGACTATGTCAAATTTTACATAAAACCTATACCTTCTCATTAGAATGAGAATGTAAAAAGACGATTTTTGAACAAAATTGTTGAATTTTTAAGCCAAGAGGATGAATTATCCATAAAACGGTGGAATTTCCAACCCAAGATAAAAAAAAATCGAATAAAATAAAAAATAATTCTATTATACAATTGTATTGTTTAATTATAATTTATTTAATTCGTAATCAATTACACAAACATAAAAATTTACGAATTATTCTTTACTTAATATATCCTTTAGAGGAAATCACGAAGGAAATAATGAAACTTTCGGTTCAGAGCAGTGGCGTAGCCAGGATTTCATAAAGGAAGGGGTTTGAAAGGCTGAACAGAAAGTGCGTTACTACTTACAGGGAAAAATTACGATAATTTAAGACATTATTATTATTATTATTATTATTATACCATTAAGCCATTTCCCTTTCGGGGTAGGCGTGACTTGCTCGGTTGGAGAATAGTAGTGTGCATATGGGTATATAGGTATAAGGTAGGTAGGAATATAG
>CAKNYM010047915.1:0-121679 GCA_932195095.1 Andricus curvator
TGTATAGTAAATCTAAAAACTCGGTCCAGGAAATAGTAATTAAGAGGCTGCATAGTAAATTTCATATACATGTATATTGGTCAACTCTTAGAAAAGTCAGGTAAATTCACTTTACACAAATTAAAATTAATGTTGGCAGTAATCGTTAATTCCAAATAATAAAGCATGATATTTTTTTCTAGTTAAACATAAATTATACTGGGTTTTAAGTGGAAAAGTTCAATTAAGCGAATAATTAAGACACCTAACCTAAAAGCAGCGGTTGTTTTGTTAAAATTCTGACATTTACAGTGAATTTTGAAGAAAATCCCACCTATACGTTGCACTTTGATTATAAATATGAATTTAGTCGATGAATTGTAGGTTATTACTTTATTTTTTAATATTTGACAAGATTTGTGTGCATCAAAGAACTTTCAACTTTCACGCGCTCTGTTTTACTATACATGTATATTAATTTTACCAGATGATGGTATATTAAATTTACTACACGTATATGCATATTGCTTCCATTACATTTATAGTAAAATCGCTATAGAAATTTCTAACAGTGTAAAGTTGGATAAAAACGTTGCAAGCAATTTACAACTACGTATAAAGTTGTGAGTTTAATTTGGAATCCGCCTCTCGATTAAAATTATGCGACGTCAGATAATTGTAGTTGTCATTGTTTGCAACATTTTTATCCAACTTCAGATAAAAAATATATCTGCGGTTACTGTGTTATCGAAGCATTTTTAACAGTGTGGAGTGTTTCATAAGTTCTCGCATTCTTAAGAGAGATTCTTGATCTAGAATCGTATAGATGTTATATGTATATTATATGGCATAAATATAGTAGGAAGGGTGTTTGTTCGCCACCCTTGCACGAGGCATCGACCGGTCTGTTCAACCCTCCCACTTCAACCTTCCGCCTAACTCCCCCTAAGTCCACCTTCATCATTCAACCATCTCTTTTCCTCCTTTCTTTTTCACCCTGCTTTTTATTGTCCTTTATTTTATATTTTAGTATAAATTCTCTTCATGCGTAACACATGCAGCTACATTCTATGTGTCACTGTCATCAGAGAATGTGCAATCCATCAGCGCCACCAAGTGGAGCCTTTTTGCATTATTGGTTAGGTATATGATATCAATATACGTAATTACGTATACGGAATACATTCTTTGGTTCGTCAGTTGTGTGAGTGACGTAGAGAGCGAATAAGGAATCTCCTGGATGGCCCTACAGCTCTTCTGTTTTGCTCCCTCCTTTTAAAAAGTCTCATCCTGCATCCAATTTCTTTTTCTCTTACATCCTCCTTGCCTTGGATCTCGAAAAGCCTCTTCAAGCCACTCAATATTCAATATTTGATTCGACTTTTATTACATCTTTACTTTTCATTTCAAGCGCATTACAGTTTGTATGCTTTCAATTTTAGATTTTTGTAAATAACATTACATTTTTCAAACGAAGGGTTTTAAAAATTGTACTGCTGGGCAAGTACACGTAAGGAATATCAGAATCTGCAAGTGGTCGTTCTGTTTTAATGAAACTTGGTAAAAGTATGGTGCTATATAAGAGACATTTTGGGCCCAAAGGATTTTTGAAACTTTTCAAAATTATAGGAGTTACGACATCTTGAATTTTTGGGTTACATTTTTTTGAATTATCGACATTTCTCGAACCGATAATAGGATTTTTATGAAACTTAGATGTATTAGAGATAAAATTATACATTTTAAAAATATAAAACTTTGAATAAAAAATTATGGTATTTCGCCCGAAAAACTTTTAAAAAATGTTTTGATTTCATGTTCCGTGTTCCACTCAAAAACGATACAACGTTAAACTTGTTTTATCTTCTTGGACCAATTTTTCCCATGCTCAATGTGGCTTGGAGATAGTATTTAGAGGTGTGTGGAATGAAAAAAATGATTGATTTGTAATGACAATTGTTATAAACAAATTCTATCAAAAAACACTCAACATTATGGATTGTTCATTTGTAAAGGATATTTAGGCATTAAAATTACATACTTTTATCGGCCAAGTCATACTTAATCATAAAAATATATCTGACGATATTATTTGTTAATTTTAGAAACAAATTATGTAAAGAAATTGCTACTGTCACTGTGGGCATTTACAGGCATAAAATTATGTCACTGCTATCGCGGGCAAGATCATTTAAGGACAATTAAGAGAAATTTCTTTACTAAATTCTAAATCTCACTGGCAACATAAATTCAGGTTAATTAAGAGATAAAATTTTTTTTTTTGTTGCCTTCAAATGTCTACATTGAGAATTTGTTTACATGATTTGTTTCTAAAATTAACCAAATAATATCGGCAGAAATATTTTTATGATCAAGTATCACTCTGTATCACACTGAGCAGAGGAAAGTTTTTTCTTAGAAGATAAAACAAAAGTTGCAGATTCTATTGTTTGTGAGTGGCGACACTGACTGCTCAGCGGAGGGAATGGTCTCACTAAAATGACGATATCTCGGGATCCAGAAAAGTCTCCATGGTTTTTGTTTCTTTTTAATGCAAGGTGATTTCATCAGGAATCTTTTTACTTATATTAAAGTATTAAAAGGTGGGTATTTCACGAAAAATGGAGCTTCATCAAAATCCAATTATCGGTTCTAGGAATGTCGATTATTATTATACCATTAAGCCATTTCCCTTTCGGGGTAGGCGTGACTTGCTCGGTTGGAAAATAGTAGTGTGTATATGGGTATATAGGTATAAAGTAGGTAGGTATATAGGTATAAAGTAGGTAGGTATATAGGTATATAAGTGTTAGGTATAAATATTTTAGATTGATCTGGAATTCTCGTGTTATTTATTTAAATGACACGTTTATTCCGCAACACTGCTCCGACCCAGGTTGCTGATCAATCTCTCTAGCGATCACCCCAATTGAAGAGCCTCACAAAATTGTTATGTATGATTCTCCACTTGGGCCCATTAGTATCCAAGGTCTTTGTTTAAGGCGTCATTCATTCTACTGTCACTCTGTTTACAAACTATTTGTCGCCACACTTTTCTGTCCTGGCATACTACTCTAGCTTCCTTCACGTCCATGCATTTTTTCATGCAAGCTCTTGTGTTTCTATGGCTTCTTATGTCTCTACGGATTAATGTCTCATTTACAGATTCTAACCATTCTTTCGGCGGTCTACCTCTGGGCATTCTGCCATTTACTTTACCTTTATACACTTGTTTGGTCAGTCGTTCATCTTTCATTATTTCAAGATGTCCGAACCATCTTAACTGATTTCTTTCCCATGTGTCAACTATTGTCCCTTTTGCACCACATTCTTTGAGGATTGTCTCGTTTCGGACTTTGTCAATCAGTGTTTTCCCGCATATTACGCGCAGAGGTTTCATGCCGATCGCGTTGATTTTACTCCTGTCCTTTTCTTGACAGGTCCATGTCTCGCTACCGTATAGTACAGTCGGTACGAATATAGAATTATGTATGGCCATTTTAGCTTCTTTTGATATGTTTTTATTTGTTAGGATGGACCCTGCTCTACCGATAACCTGCTTACCCTTATTTATGCGCCTATCTAACTCCCCATCTATTTTTCCGTCATCATTTAGGACAATGTTGCATATTGTTTTCTCACTTATTCCTTCAAACACCATGATTTTTGTTTTATTTACGTTAATGTTGAGGTCCATGTTTTTCATGCTTGTATTAAGTTTATTCAACATTCTTTGCAAGTCCTTTCAAAAAAATCCAACCGAAACTTTCAATATGGCGTAACTACCATAATTTAAAAATTTTCAAAAATCCTTTGGGCTTTTAAATTTGAATCAAATTCTTGAATTTTTTTTCCTCAAATGGTTGTGGTCCGCTGACAGAGCATTTTGCCCAACAAATAAGAAGACCTTCCATTACGTTCCAGAAAATCGTATTTTTATGTCCCTCGATTGGCTCAGAGAAAAGACGGAGGCGCCATTAAACTTCGTTTATGGTGTTTTCATGCAAACTTTAAAT
The DNA here is from genome assembly GCA_932195095.1 of Andricus curvator. Classification (NCBI taxonomy): domain Eukaryota; kingdom Metazoa; phylum Arthropoda; class Insecta; order Hymenoptera; family Cynipidae; genus Andricus; species Andricus curvator. The sequence continues at coordinate 3,996 of CAKNYM010047915.1, forward strand.
ACGATACGTCTCTTGAAAACTTTTACTGGCAGGAAAAAGAGAACATTCTCAAAAAAAGTCCATTCACGTCCGCAATTACATTTCAGTCTGGCATTCGATTCACAAATCTCGGGAGAAAGTCAACAGCATTTTTATGAATCAGCTTAAAGTTTAAACCTCGCGAGTCATTTATTATTGATTTCACGTTGAAAATAGACGTTTCTTCTGAACTTAAGTACATCTTACCACAAATTATTTCCAGTTTTTGTGATTTTATTTACTGTGCGCTCGTAGATTTCAACTTTCGAGGTTTTGTGGTTTAATGCTTTGAAATTAGCGGCATTCATATTTCCATTGCCAAGTAATATTTTCTTGACAAGAATTTCCTCCCGAGAAGAACATTGGTCTTAATACTCGAAAGTTTATTATTTTATTTTTATGTTAACGTTGTCTCAAGTATATGCGTTAAAATTTTTTTATTTGTATTTTTGATTTTGTATTATTTTAGAGAGTTTTCAATCTTTTGTGAGGGTATAATTTTATTTTGTAGTCTTCGTTTTTCTGTTAATTTACTAAATTTCAAAAGGATGTGCCTTGTTGAAAATTATTCATGGTTGAGATCGTGAACCATTCTCAGCACGTCTACGAGAAACAATCGCTATCTGGCTAATACCCACCTGTTGCTGACTTAAGGTGTGTTCACAGCACGTTATTCTCTCTGCAATACACCAAATTTATAATTTATAACAGAAATTTACTAATTGGATTACAACATTAATTGCTGATTTAGCGAACAATTTTAAATTGAAAACATTCCCAATTTAAACAACTCAAAAGTCACATCTTCAAAAAATTGAATAACTTTCGTTTAAAATTTTCAAAATGGTTCGTTTTCAAATGGTAAAATTTCACAAGCCTAAATAGAAACTTTTCAATTAAATCTTTCAGGATTTTACCATTTTAGTTTTAACGAAAAGCCTTAATAGTTCATGAATTTTAAATTCGAAATAAAAATTGTTTGTTAAAAAATTTCTTCATTTCGAACTTGAAACTTTTTAAATCAGACAATTTAAAATAAAGTTTGCAAGACTTGCATGTTAGATCATATTGTAAGCCTTTTAATAGCTGAATGATGTTGAATGGAAAACGTTCCAAATCGAAAAATTTCAAATGCTAAAATGGGAAAATTTAAATTGAAAATTAAATAATTAAATTAAATTAAAAATTTTAATTGCTCAAAATGTGAATTTTTCTAATTGAATAAAGTTTAATAGATAAGTGGGTGTTTAGTGTAAAACAGTTTAGTAGACAGTTTTAAGTTTCAAGGGACGAAATCGAACAATTTTTTTAATTTAGTGATGTGTGCTTCAACCAATTAATTGTTGAATAAATGCCAATCGAACAAAAACGGTTAAATCATCCAACGGTAATTGAATAAATCCAGCTGAAACAAATAAACAATTAAAATAAATAATCGATTAAAAAAATAATTACTTTGAAGTGCGAAAATAATGTATTATTTTGCGATCGCGATCATAAAATATTTAAACATTTTCGCACGTCAGGTGATTAATTTTTTAACCAATTATTGGTTTTGATAGTTTAATTATTTTAGCTGATTTTATATCATTATTCATTGGGTGATTTAATAGTTTTTATTCGTTTGGAATTTAATAAACAATTAACTGATTGAAGCACATAGCACTTATTTAAAGCATTTAAAAATGAAAATTAAATAATTTAAAATTTAGTGCGTTTGACGTGTAAAATTTTTGAATAAAAATGACTTAAAATTGAATAATTTCAGATTGATGCAATAAAATTGAACAAAATCAATTTTAAAGCTTATTGAAATGAAAATAGAATATTTTCTAATTCAAAAATTCATAATTACACAATTTATAATTAAAAGGTTCGCAATGAAGTAATTTATAATTATTATAATTAATAGTAAATTATTGTAATAATTCTCATCTTTAACTTTTAAATTCATTTGATATTACACGTTGTATATTTACACTTTTAAAATAAGGTTATTATAGAATAAAATAATTATAAATTGAACAAATTTCAATTGATGTTTTTAAAGTTGAATGAATTTAAATTATGATGAAGAATTTTTATAATTGAATCCTTGTACATATGTACACAAATTCTCCATAGGGGTTTATCAATTGAATTTGCAATAATGAAATATAATGGATCTACTGAATAAGATCAGAGTTGGGAATCGTACATTCTAAAAATAAAAAATAAACAATTTTTCGAGAGGAAACTGCTTGAGTCGCATTAAGGAAGTTTGCACACTATATCAGTAGCAGACGATCTGATAAAAGGGATATGTGAGTCCAAAGGCGAGCCCTGAAGAAATAAATCTCTGCCTATTTTATACGTACATGCAGTCTAATCATGAGATCGGACAAACCTCTCTTTCCCCGAGCTCTTATTCAGATACGTAGGTTTTATTCAGATCAAATTGATCGATGCAGTAGAGTAGATCCAGTTCGATGAACTTTCGTGCATTTTTATTTCGATTTCCATTGATGCTTTTGTAGAAGATAGAACTTGATTCAGTGAATAAACGTCAAAAATAATGCAGGATGTGCGTAGCACGCTATTAAAAGAAGCAACTTTCCAAAAGTCATGTGTCGTTGGTTATAAATAATGAATAATGAATGAACGAGTCGCCCCCAGATTCTATTCATTCTACTTCCATTTATGCGTTGGTTCTTATTTGGCTTGTTCACTCAGATTTTCAGGTTGAATTCTTCCGTGGATTACTGTACAGAAAATTATGTTTGATATTATATTAATAATATTAATATATAAAATGAAGTACAAAGGTCGAATTGCATCTATTAATTTCATATTCACACTTTAGACTGACTCTAGCTTCAGTGATAATGGAAAAAAGGGGAATCCACTGGTTAATTAGTTATACTTGAGAATAGCTATGTGTATTTATAATTGTTTATATAACCTATTTAGTGTATATAACTAACTATATAGGTGATACTGTTCACCAGTTAGAGTGTAATTATCGATTCTATTATGTCTCCTGAAGAAGTCTCTCATTTCATTGCACGTTACGTGAGCTAGTTTCGTATACGATGCTTCTTTTCACTCCGATTGCTAGGCGAATGAAAAGAAAGTCGAGGGGTTATTGTATTCCAAGGATTTAATCACGTGGGGAGGAAGAAATTAGTTCCGTAGAGATACGAAACCTGACGTAAGAGAGTAATTTACACAATTTTTAGAAATACTTTTATGCAGTAAAGAGGATCGAGATATATTACTTGAAATTAATTTATACTTTTTATTTTGTTAAATTACCTTTTGTGACTTTTGAAAATAAATAAAAATTTCAAATTTAAATTTCGTTTGTAGAAAATTAGTTAAATAATACAATTTTTCCAAAATTGTCATTAAAAATGATTACTTTTGAAAGAAATAGTTCGTTGACCTCTCTCGCGAAGACGAATCGTTAAATCTTCGACCTCTCAGTAGAGCACCACTAGGTGGGGAATTGCCGAGTTGGAGAGAGGGTTGGTAGATCTGGTTACGTAACGTTCAAGACGCCGGCCAATAGGCAAGAAAGAAAAGTCTTCGACTCGAATATAGTCTCTGGCAGCCAAGGTGCCAACAGGATCTAAGAATGCAAAGGTTGCCTCTCTCCTTCTAGCATCTTTGTTTTTTTTCTTCTCCTCTTTATTGTCTCCGTTACTCCTACTCGCGCGTCATTTCCGCCCTCGCTATCTCATCATCTGCACTACAACTTTGCTGTTGACATTGTGGCCATTGTTATATTGCATAACTGTCAACGTTTTACGAGTCTCGCCTAGATTCTAAAGAAAAACACACTCGTTTTCCAAAATAATAGCTTGGATGTATATAATACCGGGAAATATAATGACAGAGTAGAATAATGATGTAGAAAGGCGATAGCAGGAAAAAATGGAAAATAAGATGAGTAATGGTAGAATAAGGAAATACGAAAATATGGTTATCGGATTAAGATTGAAGTTCCTGAATCCCACCGCTGCCACCTTAGGGGTGTGTCGGTGGCAGCAGTGAGATGCGCCAACGTAGGGTAATGAAAATAACAGAAGAGAAGATATGGGAAGTCTAAAGTGGATTTATGCCAGGAAGATCATGTACAGATCAAATATTTAGCTTAAGACAGATCACAGAAAAAAGTTTGAGAGTAGGAAAGAAAGTTTTCTGTGCATTTGTTGACCTAAAAAAAGCATTTGACAAAGTAAATAGAAGTAAATTTTTGGAAGTCCTTAAAGAGTACGGAATCAATGGATGGCTCCTACAAGCAATAAAAACAATATGTACAGGTAGTAAAGCGAGTGTAAGGGTTAATGGGAAACTGAGTGACTGGTTCGATATTATGCAAGGCGTGAAACAAGGATGCGTTATGTCCTCATGGCTATTTATCATATTTATGGATAAGTGTCTAAGAATGGCGCTCTTCGGCGAAGAAGGTATAGATCTCGAAACAGTGAGGGTACGTGGGTTAGCTTTCGCGGATGACAAGATTGTTATGGCAGAATCAATCGCGGACTTGCAAAGAATGTTGAATAAACTTCATACAAGCATCAAGAACATGGGCCTCAAAATTAACGTAAGTAAAACAAAGTCATGGTGTTTGCAGGAAAAAGTGATAAAATAATGTGCAACATTGTCCTAAATGAAGAGAGATTAGAACAATTTGATAAGTACGTTTATCTGGGTAGCCTATTCACTAGCGACGGAAAAATAGATGGGGAGTTAGATAGACGCATAAATAAGGGCAAGAAGGTTATCGGTAGAGCAGGGTTCATTCTCAGAAGTAAAAACATATCAAAAAAAGCTAAAATGGCCATACATAATTCTATATTTGTACCCACTGTACTATACGGTAGCGAGACATGGACCTGTCAAGGAAAGGACAAGAGCGCCGAAAGAATGGTTAGAATCTGTGAATGATACATTAATCCGAAGAGACATAAGAAGCCATAGAAACACGAGGGCTTGCATGAAAAAATGCATGGGCGTGAAGGAAACTAGAGAAGTATGCCAGGACAGAAAAGTGTGGTGACAAATAGTTTATAAACAGAGTGACAGTAGAGTGAATGACGCCTAAAACAAAGACCTTGGATACTAATGGGCCCAAGTGTGGAACCAAACATAACAATTTTGTGAGGCTCTTCACTTGGGGTGATCGCTAGAGAGATTGATCAGCAACCTGGGTCGGAGCAGTGTTGCAGAGCGAACGTCATTTAAGTAAATAACACGAGAATTCTAGATCAATCTAAAAAATCTATACCCCCTACCTGACATTACTCCTTTCCTCATCGAGCAAGTCACGCCTACTCCGAAAGGGAAATGGCTTAATTGTATAATAATAATAATAATAATAATAAATGGATAACAATGGATAACAAAATATTTGTTAAACCCAGCAACATTTTTTGGCCGTTTTAATAAAATCTTTTGGTATATGGAATATTTGGTTCATTCCAGCAACACATTTGTTTGAATAAATTAAAATTTTGTTGAATTAACTAAATTTTCATGGAAAAAAGTTTGTTTGGTTTAAGAAAAATTGTTTTCTGCGTATAATCGCAATTCAGGGTTTTCTACATTTATGCAAATAATCCTCGTATTTGTTACTACTGCTTAGGAATTAGAAATTGATGACTTTTTTTCTGAAAGACTTGTCGGCTGCTTTCACCAACCATATTTGGGCAGATGAACTAGTTTTTTTTAGTCAGGTGCTGAAATTTTGCCATTATCGTAATGACTAAAATCAGTTCGCTCGTCAGTTTAGCAGAACGTCTTCGTGATGGCCGCAAGACAATTTGCAGATGTGGCAAATGTTTCAGACAGCTGCAGTATATTCGCTGTTATATGCGGCAAGCCACCAGCAGAAATCCTCACATCACTTACAAGTTTTCAAACTTACACATCCACATTTGATATTTTTTATGTCAATAGAGTCCATCAACCAATGCAACTAATTTCGCAAAAAATTATACACCTAGATTCTAGAACATCCAGAATCTAGATGTTAAAATTTTGTATCTGCAGGAATATTTGTCGAGGATTACGTGGACTGTAAGAGATTGCTTCGAATTTCAAATGAGGTAAAAACGGAAAGTGTTCACATGTCGGTTCACATTTCTAGAAAGTGAAGTGCGTCGTACGTATATTCTGGATATACCCATTTTAATTCATAAGAGTGGAACTAAGTAGAATTAAAGATCAATAGATAAGATTTGGAGAAAAATTAAGTCCAAGTCGTGTTCCGTAAGTCCGCAACTGACCGAGTAATTGTATATTCACCGCTAGTTTTATAACGCGCGGTTTTTCATCGTCTTTTTATTACCTTCTACTCGCCTTAAGAGGTTAAGATTATCGCAAGCAATTGCGAGAGGATAGTTAGTTAGTGCAGATCGACGTTATCTGAGGTCCCTGGATCGAGGTTCGAGGACATTTCGAGATACTTGTGTGGAAGGTTGAAAAACCTTCGAGCGTAGGCGAATGACTGGCACCGTTATATCTATGCAATTGCATGCACATTGCACACCTTCGGTTTATTGAGTGCATCATGCCCTCTCTTCTCGTGTCCTCCTTTTGTTTATTCTCTTCTCGTCTTTGAACTTTGCAACACTGCAGTTTCACTTTTGTTTCAGAATGGGGAATTTTTCAAATTTGTTTTTACTTTTGCAAAAAATATCGTCTCGCTCTTCGAAAAAAGTGTGTTTGTAATTGTGCCTAGTTTCATCGACCATGTTCGTTACAATATCGAAGATCATTTTATGTTTCAGATTTTAAAATTGATTTATCGTTCAAAAATCAATGTTCCTTTTATACTATATTCTGTATACTGTATCGTATTTAAGAATTTAAAGCTTGTGTTGATGGATCGTTCAAATGCACTGGGAATCCCATTTAAGTCGTTCCGAGAATTGCTGCCGCGGCGGTTTCGGGCTGAGATTGGCGCTTCTTGGTGTTGAGAGGGGGCTGCTCAACTATGCGTAAACACCAGCAGTGTAGGGACAAAGGAGCAGTGCGTCGGTACTCACGCGCTTATATTGCGTAATATTAGGAAATGGTTCACACGCCACTGAATCTTTACGTTTTGAGCGATGGAATCTAGTGTTCGCTTTAAGTCAAGGCCATTTAGGAGCATGCCCGAAACCGGTCTTAAATGGGATTCCCAGTGTAACCTATATTTATATAATTAATTACTAATAATTAGAAAAGTAAAGTTATAATGCAAGAGGGATCTTTCATCCTTTAACGGCCAAGCCTTGATCCAATTGAATACAAAGTCTAAAAAACTTCAGGAATAATGTATGGTCATTTTCTGGTCGATTTTTGTAAAAAAATTTGCTTTATTTTTATAATTGTCTCGGTTTCTATTGAGTATACGATAACTCTTAACCACCTCACGAGATGCGAAATAGTCCACTTTGATCTATTGCACGTATTTATTTTGCAGAATTCTAAGCTTGTTACCTGTAAATTAGGAAAGTCGAAAATAGTTAACGTTGCTCAGCTGCAACAATGGACGTTAAACGGTTGAATGCTTCGCAAATAAATTGAAAAACGGTTTATTGAGAAAAACTGATTTGAAGTTGGAGAGTGTCATAAGCTCACTCGTTGTATATTTTGTCTTCAAAGATAAAATTTACCCATTTTCTATCATTTTGGAGTCATAAAAGTATAATTTTATCAAATAGAGCATTTTTGCTGTGAAGTCTGACATTTCTTTTAAAATAATTTATATTGTATATTTTACCTTAAAGTCAACCGAGAAAAATTTAATCTTTGACCGGCAAAATCGGGAAATAGCAAGGATTTTTTTTTAAGTTAGTGTGACAGTGTCAAGCTAGTGTCACAGTTCGTTCTCCTTTTTATACTTATTTCTCTTTTTTTTCAAAGTTCAAATATTTCCTAAAATATCTCCAATCGATAAGTCTGACTCCTTTTCCTTTTTTTGTCTACACTACTTCTATTCATTTTTCAAAAATCAGCGTAAACATAAATTTAAGACATTGAAATACAAGACGCTTTCAAAAGAATTCTTTTTTATGATACTTATTTCAAGTATTTTCTATTGTACAGTTTAAAAATATATTGTTTTAAATCCTACTCTCAAAAATTATCTTCACGAAATTTAAATATTTTAAATGTCGTTCTCCAGAAATAGGGATGAGGAGTGACCGAAGTTGACGCCGATCGACTTTGTCATCTGACCGATTTCATGAAATTTCACGGTAAACGCTGAACTTATTGAAATCGTTGAAATCGCCTTATACATATATTGTTATTGCAATGCTTCATATTAAAGAATGAATACTTAAAATTTGCAGACATGATGTTTAGATGGTTGTCAGGCCACAAATGTAAAAATAAAGGGAAAATTGTCACGAATTTTAGGAAAGAAACCTATTTTAATTTATTTAATTGAATTAATTATTCCTTACAATTATATTGGGTACATTTTTATTAAAAAATATTCTTTAGAACAGGGTTCAATTTGCAAAATAAATAACTAAGAGAATAACTGTAAATAGAAGCAATTACTAAATAAGATAATTACTATGAAAACTGAACGAATAGAATAGTAAAAAGTCGTTTAAGAAATAAAATGAGCTATTGCTAACATATTTTTGATTATGTCTAAACCACTTGTGAATACTTCAAAAATGCGTGAAGAGCGGAATAAATGGAGAGAACATGGTTGGAGATTTAAGTGTTTTTTGTTGTTTTGTTTTTCAACGTCAAGTTCGATGCTTCAAATGGACTAAGGACAAAGGCCTCATTCAGCAATCAATGCGTATTCCCAACATTCTCGACCAAAAATTTGCTCAAAATTTCGTCATTCGTTAATACAGAAGCAAGAGTGACACGATTTGTGATACGCGTGAATATGGTTTTCAGAATTTGTCAGGGTTCAAAATGTTTCAGTTCGGTGCCAAAATGCCAAATGAAGGGCTCCTTATTTTTTTAACAGCTGGTCCTGTCAGTTTTCCGTAAAGTTAGCAGAACCACTCAAGAATGGTTTAAGATGCTGAGTTGTTTCTGTTCCCGAAAGTTAGGGTCGTTTAGGGCTCTCACGTCACCCTAAAAATGTTAACTTTGCCCTTTATTAAAAAAAAAAAACTGGCTGGTTCTGTCAGCTTATCGTAAAGTTAGCAGAACCACTCTAGACCCGTTTAAGATGCTGAGTTTTCTCTGTTACTGAAATTTAGGGCTCATTTAGGCTATCACTTCACCATGCAAACTTTTTAATTTGACCTCTATTTAAAAAAAACGAAGTGTTTATTCGTACGGTCGGCCAGAGGAGTTATAGTGTCATGATTGGTGAAAATTTTGTCCACCGCCCTTTACCAGCTCCTCCAATCATTTTGCAAATTGTGCACGACCGGCCGTACGAATATCCTTAGCCTTAAAAAAAGTTTAGAAAAATTTAATATAAACAGTTTTTTTAGTTTTTAATTTACGACAAATTAGAAAGGATTTTCTTCTCACAATAAATTAAATTTTTCCCCCGTTTCTAGAATGTGGAAAGAGTACTTTAAGCCCAAGAATAATTAATCTGTAGGAGTATATCACGCATCATCACAAAATACATAAGTTTATAACACTACACATATATCAAGCTTCAATATTTAATAGCCAAAATTACAACTAGATTAGCGTGGACTTTTGTATTCTCGGTTGTATACTCACGCAGAGCGGGAAGCAATCACGTAGGTCTAAAATGTACTTCAAAAAAGCACAATGAACTAGTTATTAATAAAAAATTCTTTTTCTGTTTCAGGTACGTATTGATGGATAAATAACGGAATCCTCATTGAAAGATTTGGAATATCCCGTGAATAAGTATTAAGTATAAACTAGATTTACATAAGGCAACAAGGTAAAATTAAGTATACTTATAAGTTATAAGATATTTGCGGGGATTTTTGCGAGAATATTTGCATTCACTTCTGATGAAAGGGGTAATCATGAAGTCATACAAATTCTTGATGTCGATATGAAAACCGGTACAGGTTAATGACATGTTAAATCAGTGGGTGGTTAAATCAGTAAACCTAAACTCCGCCGTCAAAGTTTCAAAAGGGGAAAAAATACACACAAAAATACAAATCCGAACATGCATTTTTTATTTTCTAGGGATCATGGGTGGCAGACCGGACGCACTGCCATGGGTTTCTTTCAAATGGGCTATTTTTGTTAGTACCATATGCCAATCTCTGTGTTTTGTTTATCAACAGAAAAACAGACGCCAGAATTTCATCTTCTGATGAACTGTCCTAGTTCAAGTTCAGGTCATTGTCCAAAAAGAAGTAAATAGAGGTGTTACGAATTGTATACGAAAATTGGATGTTTTACCTTTACCATGAATATTTTCTCTAGAAGTGCACTGAAACGACATAACGAGAGTATGTACAAGAATCGAGACTCGTAGCCAAGAAAATGTTTCGCCTCGACTTCACTTGCAGTGCATGTTTCACACTCGTTTCTACAATGATACGTGAATATCCGGAATACGACCTTGCACCAGTATTGAGGTAGCCACGTATCAAACGTCATAGTTCGCCATTGTTCTATTTCTAAGCCTGTCAGGTGCATGATGATTCGCTGGGTGTTATGGCACAACCGGCCAGGCATACAGACGCCTGTCTTCGGCCACGAAAACGGAATTTAAAGTCTTTCAGATATCTCGGATGGGCAATATAATGAGCAGGTTGAGCCTGACAGGTGCCTGTCTCTGGTCATAAAAGTAGAATAAACTCGTCTCACCCAGATTTTTCTCCCAGGTAGACCGACAGCACTCAGACCTTCAGAGTTCAGAATAAAGGGGTTAAAGGATTACAGTTCTCTTCCACCTCAAAAGAAAAGAGATTACCCGCAGATCTTATTATTCCCACCTTTCGGAATTTTAAAGTTTAACGACCTTCACTCCCAACAAAAATCCATACAACAGGTGCAGTTGTTAAAAATGTTTGTATTCTTCCGGTTTGAATTGACAAATGTATCTGGTTGATCAGGAAAGAAGTTTTTTCTGCCGAGACCAGATCATAATTTACCCGATTAAGGAAACAACTTTATTTTTTCTGCTTCAGACAGATCAGGGTTGCTACAGGTCAGGGTATTCTGGAAAGTCAGGGAATGTCAGGGAAAACCTGAAAGAGTCAAGGAATTTTCGATAATTTGTTCTGCCTTCCCCCCACTCTCTTACACATATACACACACACACACACCAATTTTACTAAGGTTTTATAAACTTATGGAACGGACATACATATAAATTCTGTTAATTAAAAAAAACGTGGAACCGTAATGCAAATTTTATTCTCTTGAAAATTCAACCATTTTGTTAAAAAGTCATTCTTGTTGGTTGAAAATCAAACTGTTTTGGTCGAAAATGAACTTTTTTTTTTGAAAATCATATTTTTGGTTTAAAAATTCAACTGTTTTGTAGAAAATTCGTCCTTTTGGCTTAAAAATTCAACATTTTAGACTGAATATTCTTTCTTGTTTCGAAATTGAACTATTCCGTTTTCTATTGAAATATTATCTTTTTTAATTTAAAATTGGACTATTTCGTTGGAAATTCGTTAAAAAATTTGTTCAGTTGAAAATTGCACTATTTTGTTGAAAATTCGTCTTTGGTAGAAATTGAATTTTCATCGTTTAAAATGCATCTGTTTGGTTGAAAATGTAACTATTTTGTTGTAGAAAATTGATATTAGTTGGTTCAAAATCAATTTTTAAAATTTTAAATTTGACTAATCTATTGTAAGTTGAAAATTTATTTATTTTTTAATTGAAATGTTATCTTTTTTAGTTGAAAATTCATGTTTTTTGTTGAAAATTATTTTCTTTCTTAAAAATAAACTTTTTAACTGAAAATATAACTTTTTCATTTTTAGTTAAAAATTCATGTGTTTGAAAATTCGTTTTGTTGTTGTTAATAATTCAAATATTTAATTAAAATTTCCTGTATCTTGTTAAATATTCATATTTTTGTTAGAAAATTATTCTTCTTGGTTGAAAATTTATCTTTTTAGTTGAAAATTTAACTATATTGTTGAAAATTCGCTTTTTTTTTAATGAAATTTTTTTAAATATTTAAGTATTCCATTTCTTACAAGTTTTTGGTTCTATGACTTGGGGGTCCGTAAATGATGAAGATTTAGATTTCCATCAGACGATTCGCTTCCATATATGGGCCCTTTTCTTTGATTTATTCTAGAAAGTTACATATTTGGTATAAGTTTTGGTACATTTCAGTGTGCTTTTTACCCAAGGCTATTTTTGGTGCGTTGACTTTTTTATATATAATATTAATTATTGTTCTATATCACTGAAATATAATAACAGCCTTCTCAAAATTGATTCAATGCGTGTTTATCTTTAATCAGTATCTAACAAAAGTAAATTTGGAAAATTAAGTTCTTATTTTAACATCCACCTATAGTCCTAAGATATTGCACTAAACTTATTCACTTAAAATAATGATTTTCATTTATTGTTTATTTTGTAATGAACATAAGAACCATTAAAAGAGCGAAACTGCAAAGTTATAAATCTGCACGAAAACTTAACTTGAAAACTTAGCTTTTTTGGTTGTTAAAAGTTAATTTTATGTAGTTGAAAATTAACTTTTTAAACTGAAAATGTAACTATTCTATTTTAGTTTGAACCTTTTTTTTTTTAGTTGAAAATTCAACTAATTGATTAAAAATGAATGTATTTTGTTGAAAATTCTCCTTTTTTGGTACACTAAAAAAAAATTTACCTGAATCAAAGAAAATTTCTTTCTTTCAAAGAAATGTTAGAGTAGAATGCGGCCGAAGAAATATTTCTTCAGTTCCAAGAAATGTACGCATAGGCGTAAGTTCAAGAAGATAATTATTAACGTACAAATAAATGAAACTCGGACTGAGTAAACTGTTTTTTTTAAACCAAATATATGATTCGTTGATTTAATTTAGCTTATTTTAAGGTAAAATAAACATTTCTTTGTTGCAAACAAATTTTTTTTAACGCAAATGAATTTTTTTCTAAGATTTGACATACTGTTTACCTACAATAAACACGTAACAGACTTAATAAACTATTAATTGATTCAAAAAACAATTCACTTCACTCAAAAAATGCCTCAATTCTTTAAAAAATTTGAATAGTTAAAGTAAAAAATTAAAAATGCCAATTTATTGAAAAAACAAATTTAATGCAGTGATAATGATTATTATTTATAATAATATATCTATTTTCACTTTCAAGGAGTAAACAAAATAATTTCAAGCACGGCCAGGCTTAAAAAGACCGATAACCACCAGTCGCCACATTTTTTCAGATTATAACTGTGGTAAAAATTTGTGGCTAACTTAAAGACTTGAGAATCAATTTCTATGGTGAGACCATAAGCTGTGCGCACCTGGCGGTATTTGTTCTGAACTACTCGGTACAAATAATGAATTTTTCCAAAATATTTATTCAACCGAATGGTGCATGAAGTTATTTAAAAATATATTTCGTCACTTGAAGGAAATGTTTATTGGACATGCATCACTTCATTTTATTTATCAAAAGAAATACATTTTCCGAGTAAATAAATAAATACTTTAGTGAGCAAATTACTACATTTGACTAATAACATGTTTTATTGGAATAGCAGTACCAACCCCCGTATAAGAAAGAAATATCTCTTTCACTTAATTAATATCGCTTTTATTTATCACGATATTTCTTTGATTCAAAGAAACCAAAATATTTCTTTCACGCATCGATGATTTACCGTCAAACGGGGTAATTTCGGACATGTGGGGTAAATTCGGACATTCCTAAATTGATAGTTTAAATTATTTAAGGTGGTTTAAACCAGAATCTACAACCAGTTAAGGCTTAAACTGATTCCAGATTCTGGTTAAAACCACCTTAAGTAATTTAAACTATCAATTTAGGAATGACCGAATTTACCCCACATGTCCGAAGTTACCCCGTTTGACGGTACTTATTTCAAATAGAATGTTTTTTACTTCAAAGGCTCAAAATCATTTAACTAAAGAAGTATTTCTTTGTATGCGGAAACGAGATTCAAGGAATAAACTAGGTTCTTAGTTTTCAGGATATCCATTCCTTGATTTATTTATCTCACATTCACGGCCAAGGAATATTTATTTGTTTGAAAGAAATGGCACCCAAAAAAATTATTTCTTTGAATCAATACTCGAGTATGTTGCCTTTTAACAATCTTCAGTACAATTAAGTAAACAGTTTTCTTGGTTCCAAGAAATGGAAAAGAAATGCATTTCTTTTTATCCAAGAATTTTTTTCAGTGTAAAAATGTAAGCTTATTAGTTGAAACTTCGTCTTTTTGATTAAAAGTTCATTTTTTTGGTTGAAAATTTAACATTTTGTTTAAAATTCGTTTTTTTGTTGTTGTAGAAAATTTGTTTTTCAACTGAAAATTCAACTAATCTATTTTTGGGTGATTTTTTTTTTTTAGTTGAATATTCATTTATTTTGTTGAAAATTTGTCTGTCTTGGTTGAAGATTCATCATTTTAGTTCAGAATTAATTACTTTAGTTGAAGTTTGAACTATTTTGTCGAACATTCGTTTTTTTTGTTGTTGAAAATTAAATTTATAACTAAAAATGTAACTTCCATTTTTGCTTCAAAATTTATCCTTTTAGTTGAAAATTCATTTATCTTGTTGAAAACTTGTTTTTTTTTGGGTTAAAAAAATCAACTTTTTTTTATAGAAAATTCGTCTTTTTGGCTCGAAAATTCAAATTTTTGGATGAAACCTTTTTTTCTTTATTAATTTCCTTGTTTTCAAGTCAGGTAATCAGGAAATGTCGTGGTAAATCAGGAAACTACGAAATTGGGAATTTGTAGAAACCCTGATGATAAAATATTTAAAAAGATGAAGGAAATATTTAAGTTTCGGTTATCTAATGAAAGTTGGAGTGAACTTTGGTCTGATATGAATCGACTCTAAAGTGGAAAGACGAGGTCACATTTGGAAATTCGGTCCTCGAATTTCCATTCGCAGAATTTCGTCGTGGACTACGTGAAAGTATGGGCCGTCGCTTGTCATGCAGACAGGACGTCGACCTCACGTTTGATATAAAACCCGCCTCCTTTCGCGCGTTTAGAGTTCCGACTTGGTTATGTGAACCGGCCAAAACACCAACGAGCTTGAAATTATTGCATGTTGAAATAATGCACGATAAGCGCATTGTGCAAGGCTTCGTACAACGTTTTAAGACGACCCCAATTGATCAACTCCAATCATAATGCCTTCTTTAAAAATTCAAAATTACTTTCTTTTATTCGTTCCCTGATTCATTTTTCAATTAATTTTTCCCATTTCTTTTAAATTTCAATTTGTCAAACGTCGTACATCGTTTGAGGATGTTTATGTTTTAAAGGAATATTTCCAAAAATTGTCATCTGCCAATTTTACCAGGAGTCGCGCTGACATCACATCTGTGTGGTGATTATAGCTATCGATCGAACAGATAATGGCCATCGTTGGTGATTTTATTGCTGCTCCCGAATTAGTGATGATAGTAAAATTTAAAATAAAAAAATAAAGAAAGTAATGACATTTTTTTATGGGTTGCTTACTCTCGTCGACTCTAAGCAGAATTTATGAACCTGAGGCGGTTTTAATTATTCAAAGGATTGGTTTAAATTACCCACGTGCTTAGCTTTTTGTTTTTCAGTCACGAGTAAGTAGTGGAAACATATTTCGAAATCGAGTTGGAATTAAATATTCAAGTTTGGAACGTATACTCCAAGTTATTGCTGCTAATAAATCTGCCAGTCTTTTTATGAGTGGCTTTATCAAAAGGTTGAAAACTTGTTCTTCAATTCCGGTTTTTTTTTTCATTCTTTTTTTCATTATCTTGTTCTCTTGCTTTCTCTCTCTCAGTTTTTCGTCAGTTTGCCTTTTTGTCTTCACTCTCATTTTATTGAAATGACACTGCCATCCACTCAAGATTCAAAAGGACATTTTTTCATCCTTTTTTGCGGGTTGCACACTTTTATATTACTTTTCTGGAGGCAATATAAGTGCACATATCGTGACATCGACCTGTAGTTCCTTCTCTGTCTCATTCTGTCACTAAGGAGAAAGGAGGAGATGCAAAAGAAGAAACAGAGTTGCATATAAAGTATAAACGCGAGAAATAGGCGCGGCCGCAGTCGTAATACCCACTACCGTTATTCGCTCTTCTTTCTTTCTTCCTTTATTTTTTTCCCTTCCTGTTATTCGTTTATTATTATTAAACATCGCATCAGCGTCGAAAATTCGACCGCAGACGTCCTTAATCGCCCAGGGTCCGTTAATTTTCGTTAACAAGCCTTTGTCCCCAGTTCCAAAAGAATTGGTAGGCATGTCAGTGATGTGCCTTGCAGACTCGTTAATGTCTCAGAAACCATTAAATCATCACTTTTCATCCATAAAACCCCCTTTTTTAAACCACTAATTACCTTTCCTTTTTTCATGAAATTTTAGTGAGAAAAACATTTCAAGACTCTAATTTACAGCATGTAAATGTAGATTATGCGAACCCTGCATGTACGTATTATGCCGACCTAATTCTTGACATGAATATTATGAATAATGTATCTGCTAACTTTTTCTAGGGCTAGTAGTCGATATCACTTTTTTCGTGTCAGTTATTCTAACATCAATAGAACTTGTTATAGCAACCTAAAATTATATAAGGCTTCATCTTCTATGCATTTGATCGTTTTTATAGAGTTAAAAAAAGTTAAATAGCCTAAGTACCTATCCAATCTCAATTCAGATAAAGATAGTAAAAATTCAACCGTTTTTTAATTTTGCAAAATTGAAAAGATTTTGAAATTGAATTCTTTTTAAGATTCTACAAATTTTAAAACCTTATTAGTTGTGCAATTTCAACTTCGAAATGTTTAATATTAAATAATTTCAAATGTAAATCTTTTTGAAATAGAAGCACTTTGAATTCAGAGTGTTGAATAGTTTTATATTGAAACATTGAACATTGTTTGGTTTTACATTTAAACAATTAAAAAATGCAGGATTGGAAATGATGGTCTTTTAGTACCTGACTTATTACTACTACATGACGATCCAAATTGAAAAAGTTGTGATTAAAATTTTGAAAAATGTACTACTTTGAAAGTGCTTTAAATTTAACAATTTTGAATGTAAAGGATAAGAATTGTCTGGTTTAAAATGTACATTGTTCAAAATTGTATAATTTTTTATTAAAATCCTTGATAATTAATTAAGTAAATTGTAAAAATTAAAAATTGATTAATTTTGAATTGAAAAATTATAAATCAAACCATTTAAAATTTCAAACGCTCAATATTGAACAATTTTCAATTTTTATTTTTTAATCTGTCGAAATTGTCCTAATTTTAAATATAAAATTGTTCAATTTTCAACGTTTTAATTTTGAAAAATCGTTATCAAAATGTTTAATTTGAAATTTTTCTGTTTGAATACCTCGAAATAAAAAAATTTCTTTTGTAATTAAACATTTTAAAATGGTTTTCACTTTGAGATTTTTTAATGTTGAGGGCTTGAAGCCCGATGTTCGAACGAGCCGAGTCGAGTTTGAGCTCGAGCTGTCGAATTTTCGAAATTTTACTTCATATTTGTGTTCAGTAATCCGAAAACACCCTGCACGGTGAGTCTCAAACAAGTTCAACCTAAAAGTCTAATTACTCAATGTTACTTTGCGGAATACATGTCTGTGATGGTATACAGATAATTTAAGCACAAAACTAAAATATTTGTTAGAGGGCTTTTGAAAAAAATTGAAATTTTAATATTGAAATTTTTTTTCTACATTTTTAATTTATGTTACATGTAAGTTACTTTCCATTAAAAATGGAGTAAAAAAGTATGATGAAATGTTTTTGTAAAATTATTGGGTTAACTTCTATGACGGGGTTTAACAGCTTTAGGTACTTTCAAGTTACCTCGGTTTAAAAATGTTCAATTTTAATTTTTCAGTTTTGAATATTTAATCATTGAATTCAAACGCCTCGAATTAAAAATGGTTCCGTATTAGATCCGTTATATCTTGCAAATTTTTAAATACTTCTAAATACTCCTGGAAAAATGTTTGAAACCCGGCAAATGACGTAGAATTCTTTTCTGGACCTTGATTGGCTACCCTATTAGTACACAGATGGTATTCAGATCGAAGGATGAATATTGAATACAAGCTTTTCTCTGCATGTATCGATATTTAAAGAGTTTCGACATTTTCTCGGTATCGTAACAAAAGAAATCGAGTGCTTGCTTAGCAGTTATTATCCTTAACATGCACACCGAATGAATGCGTAAGACGTTATAGGTTATCGCTGTACTTACACTTATAGTTATACATTCACGTTTCAATACCGTTTCTTGATTCTAAGCCCCCCCCCCCCCCCTCCATTAATGGAGTACAGTTTTTCCTTCTCTGGGGTTTTATTAGTTTGTCATTTGCGTTTTAAGATTCTTTCTTAGCCTTTCATTTAATTCTCACACGATTCTTAATTTATTCTGCAATAAAGTAACCTAACGGCAATTTTGATGACAATTGGATTTGTAATTACGAATGTCTTCAAGCACGAACCCATGCCACGCGTCTTCCTCGACCTCTTGTGCCTTTCATCCAGCATCAGCAGATAACTCTCGCATTACTCTTCGGATCTAAGATCTATACGGGAAAAAATTTCTTGAGGCGAATGAGCGAATATAGAAGGTATTAAATTCAAGGAGTCTCTTCGCTTACATTAGATAAAACGTTTAGTTTACATAAACTCTTCTCGTAGATCAGTAATTTTAACCAAGATGCTAAATTCGATAATTTATTATTTTTGACAAATTGTGTATACTTTTATTACCTTTAAATAAGGGAAACATTTACTTGGTATGGAAATACTCTCAGGTCCCATAAAAGCCGGTCCGGTTTTGTAATTTCTCGAACTGCTGGCCCACGCAGTTTCTCAGCGGGTAGGGCGAGACGGTTGCGACTCTCGCCTCGGAAGGGCTGTAGTGCGCGAGTTTTTAATCGAGTATATTGCGGAATATTATGCATCCAATTGGAAACGGTGCAGGCGGCCCTGACAGTTTACGTTTCGAGGGTACCGATTTAATAACAACGCCAGTGCGAGGCAACCCCCGAAACTGTTATTATATGGGACTTTGAGTGTATATAAACTTACAGTAGTCAATTTTCCGTCTGGTATCGAGAAAATGAATCAAAATACCTATAAATTATTATTGCCCGGACGAAAACTCTATTTAATATTAACATTGGCGTGCATTTTAAGTGGTAAATCTTTTTAAAATGTCGAAAGTAAATACCAACTGTCATTGCTCTTGATTATATTGTCGCCATTTTATTTTGGTGCTCCCATGATGCCCCGGTACTGCTCCAATAATTCCTTCGGACAGCTATTTTTAATATCTCTGTTCTAACTATGCTTAGAATGTGTATCAACTGTATGATATCCGTTGTATAGGTAAAATGTTCAAATAAGTTCAAAGATATTCACTTTGGCTGATCCAGGGATCTTTCTAAATTCTTTCGTTCGCTTCCAGCTATATATGTTGAGATGTTATAAGGAATAACTTAGGTTCTACAGCTCAACTTTTTTCCGTGTACAGCTAGTGGATTTCTCCTGCTACTAGAAATAAGTTACCTCTACGACGGTACTTCAATCTCCGAGCTATGTTACGTAAAAGTGTGTTACGCATCGGCAAAACAATTTAATGGTGTCGTTACGTGAGTAGAGTATGGGGAAGGGGTATCTGGTACAGTGAATCATTGAAGAAAAAGGAAAACAGGAATTACTTTGTAATTATTTATGTTTTTTTTTTTGCTTTGGGTGTTGGAGCTGAGAAAATCTTAAAAACGGATCACTTTTAACTCCCTTTTGCAAATCTGGCTTTCTTACTATTGCGTCCTCAACTGATATTTTATTTCTCTCGTCATTTCAATGCTACTAATTGGAGGGGGCTTTTGGAAAACTGTGTTAATATATCTAGAGGCCGGTCGTAGCCTTTATCGGTGCTTGGAAACGATCCGTTATAAGCCGTGCACTTTGATAGGAGTGTTTTACGAGGTGCCGAAGTGAGCCAGGATATATAAAATGCATTCTCGGCGAAGCTACCTAAAGCGAACAAAACACTGCGAAGAATAGCGGTCAATGTGTTGGTCGAAGAAGCATAGCCATAGCTCGTAACATAGAAGGAGAGAGATCAAGATAAATATGGGAAAGGGAGAGACAGAGAGGGTCAGCTAAATACAGGTGCACTGCCACAGTTGCCAAATCTACCACTTCGTTCGGCCAACAACCCACCACATACGAGCTTACTGGCTTTGTCTGTCTCGACCGAAAAGCCTCCAAGCGATTACACGTCAAATTGCATTGACAGTTTTTCCCCACCCGGAAATGATTTTTGCTGGACCTAGAGGATGAATTAGAAGCCTCTACTATCAAATGTACTGAAAAAGGTATGTCCTCTTGAAGTCGATTCGGAAATTATTCCCTGGAACGAACTACGATCAATTTGTGTTAAGAAAATTACATTTGTTGCGTAGCAAAAACTAAAGTTTTGCACATGGACAGTGGTTGCTTCGCGAGCGAATAGGCACGCCAGTTCAATCGCAATTGCAGGAAGTTGCTTTCCTGTTGCATTTGCTATGGCCATCTTTGGAAGCATCACCTTTACCAGATACTATTATTGGAAGTTTGACGCAATGCGAAATTTTGACGCAATCTTTTAGACAAGAGCAGATTTTCTTCTACTAAAGTTGAAGTCTCGCAACTCTTCTTTAGGGTCTCTAAATGGCTAAACTGTTTAGGATGTCCATAAGCTTTAAGCTGAATCTAGAACCTTAGACAACATCCTCTTTAATAACTAATCGCTCATGAGTTTCGAAGCCCTTGTTACACAGAACCTGATTGCTCTAACCTTTGGGTGATCATCTTCCACATCAGTAGTTATTTTTGCTTCATTAGCTGTCGAAATTGACGTCATTTTGAGGTCGCCTCATGTTTAATTCACGTAACCGTTATCGTTTTCGAAGCTTCCTCGACGCGTCAGGTATGCTCTTTCTTCTCTCTGCCTCTATCTGCCTCGTGCTGGTACACACATGCAATTTTCTTTGTCGAGGGAGCAAAGGTACAAACGAGTAATTGCGATTTAGATAGCAGACGTGACGAATAAAGGCACAATACAAAGAAAGCAAATTCTTTTAACGACGCTCCCAGTGCATTGTGGAGAGACCTTGCGCGGTCAACTCTATGATGCGTGACCTAAGTTAGACGGGAATAGTACAAACAGAGGTCATTCGTCGGTCAAATTCGTTTCTTTTAAGTGACACTCGTGCAATCAGCGATAAACGACCTCCCGTTGTCGTTCCCGCAGATCGGGCTTGAGTTTTCAAACTATACGCTGCGAATTGGCCCACTCAGCTATTAACGAAATTGCAGCTTTAGTGAGATAAACACCCCTTGAGGGGTTGTCCACCTTGAAAGGATCGAAAATAGACTTTGGTCATTATGTTGTTGGTGATTCTCTGTGGAAGATGAGATCATCTGCAAGCGTCTTTGAAACACTAGATTTAAATTAACTTATACTACGCATTCCCAGAAACCCACAGGTATGATATCATCTGAGGATACATTAGAATTTCAGGACTCCTCGGATTCCCTGCAGGAATTTTGTGGGTTTCCGCAAGATGTCAGTGGGATTTGACACAACGCTTGTCCCTAACTACAACTCCCTCAAGTTTGATTGTTCCTACTTCCGAGGAGGAATTAACATGCTATGAGTAGATGAGAAGCTGCTCACGGTTGAAAACGCTGGTAGTTTTTCCAAGTCATGTCATTAACTTCCCGGGGAATAAATGGCTCTTCTTTAGAGAGGTGCTTCTTCGGGAATAACGACTCTGTAGTAGAAGATTCAGCAGTTTCTAACGACAAATCGAACTCAGGTACGCAAAAAGTGTCTATGCTTCTTCGTGCATCTCTTTTGTGCTCATGGCTTGCCATTCTCCTCGTTTTTTCTTCTTCATATCCCTTCACTATTCAACTACACTAACATTGTTCCTTCAATCTTTACTATATCTAGTAGGCAGAGAATGTATCGGTTTTCGTAGAAGGTATGAGGAGGAAATAACCATCATATGTTCAGAATCATGATGATCATCCTGATGATGATAATGGCGATATATGCTTTTTTGATTATGACTACAAACAAGAACCTAGGTGTTTTTCTTACTCGGGATTTTGCGCCCGGCTTTGCACGCTCATCTCACCAGCATGACGCCGCGAAGGATTGTTCCAGGAGTGGGGCACAAACGAGTTGTCAGTGCGAGTACTGTAGATTCGAGAATGGGGGGAGGTGGATGGATGGAGAGACGAGAGTCTGGGACACGAGGAAGGATATTCGTGTCCAGAAGAGGGGGTTGTTGGACGGCAGGATCGCCGAGTGACGAAGATAGAGAGCAGGAGCATCGAAAGGGGAATGAGGAGGGGAAGGGCGTCAGCTGCGTGGTACACTGTTAAGGGAAAGCGGTGTGGAGGGGCACGAAAAGAGTCGAGCTGAGTCATAGCGATGTTGCCACGTCTCTGATCCCTATTCTCGTTGGACGTGGGATTCCTCGAGTCTTCTTCACTTCAAACGCCTTCTTGCCTTCCATAAACATTACCCTTTATTCAAATATCCACTGAAATAATTCCTCCCTCCAGAGAGAATATATCCCTCCATGGTGGAATACATATAAAACCATGACGGGATTCCTCGCCATATCGTGTCGACTAGCTGGAAGAAGGACTAGTTCTCCTTTCTTGCTGAATTACGTATGCTTCAAAGTAGGGTGAAAATACATGAAGCAGGATATTTTTGATTCTCCAGGGAGGTAATCACAAATTTCCTTCTAGCGCTGTTGCCGCGTAGCAGCAACGGGAATCCACGATGCGTAGTTTTTTTGAAGCTCTGTTTTCAGTATATCAGGGAATATAGTAAATAAAGAGGAATTTATAAGTATGTGGCGTGATCAGGCGGAGACTATAGTGAGTATAACTATTATCGTTAATAAGTACACAACTCGGCATTCTATTGTGTTAATGAATGTTGTGTAGAAAGATCGATTCGCGACAGGACAACAGCACGAGTCATTTGAAATGTTTTATAAACAGGCTGCGAATGTATGCTTGTGTTACGTGGAATGGATCAATATATGCACACTTGAAGAGGACAGACAGGCTTTGAGATATTTGTCACCCATTGTTTTAGTTGATCGTAGCTATGTGAAATTGTGCACTAGAATGTATTTCTATTGTATAATGTGCATGCTGGTACTATAGGTGAAGTTCTCGTTCTGGCAGGAATCATGTCGTCGGATTTTACGTGTTCGTAAATTTACATAAGCTGGGGGAAAAGGCATCGTCCACGTCAAATCTTTCGGAAGGCAGCCCTTGTTTGTCGACGTTTTTTTGTCCCTCTTTCCTTTTCTGCCTGTAGTCCTTCACACAATGCATGTCCGGCCTATTCCTCAATGCAGGAACTCTGCTCGTATTCAACTCTCAATAATACCCATGGTTTTATAACCGCTTTTACGATAGGAAATTGAAAAACAGCCGATAGATTGAGAACACAACAATAGAACACAACGATAATTCACATACACGTCCGTAAAATTGAGAAATTGTATCGAAGACGCATATGAAGTACAAATATTGGAGGCTTATTATATCAAGTGTATGGCCAGTTCTCCTTGAAATTCGAGACCGATGGACGTCAGTTGTTCAGGAAAAGTACTGCTTCGAGATTTCTCGTAATACCAGCGTCTTCATGGCACCAGACCGGTACGTTTTATTCAATTTGGCGAGAGCCAGAGCAGAACCAGCATGCGGGACAATGGGGGGAATGAAGAGTATCAAAGAACAAAAGACTTCGTTCCCTCGCGTCGTTGTCGTGTGGTGTTCCCTCCGGATTGTTCTTTTTTTTTGCCATATTACTTTCGTAGAATCATCTCCGGGAGTTTTAGCCTATAGGTTAGGTTGGTCAGAAGAAATCACGCTATACGCGAAAAAAGAGTAAACCTTTCGAATGCCTGGGTCATTAGCGAAACGAGAATAGATCGATGCGTATACGCCCGCAATACGCAGACGAGATTACGAAAGGCGAGGCTCTCTCTCTCCATTTTCCTCTCACCCCGTGAACTCTTCTGCCCGCGGGCCATCGTATTGATCTACCATTTGCCGCCTATTCCAAACCTAAAAAGACAAACGACTCCATGTGGGCGAACTCGCAGGTCGTGTTCTTCCATCTTTGTGCGCGGGGAAAGTATATTTTTTATTTGTAACCTGATGAATAAACTAGTTTGACGTTGAAGGAACACCTGAAACATCAGCCTTGAGAAACATATGTTTCTAGAAAGGCTGAAAGGGGCCATCCATAAATTACGTCACGTATTTTTGAACTTACCTACACTATGTAATATTTTTTTCTGGCTTTTCCTGTAGTTTTTCGCCATTGTGTAAACTGTAAACGTAGGCTATAAACCCATCCCCCACGATGGGTTACATAATTTATGGATGTCCCAAAAAGATAGCGTATGGAAAACACCCATTCATAGTCATTGTGGTCATTAATCATCGATTTTCGAATACATACCTCTTCCGACAGCGGAAACTTTTTCGAGGACTTTTTGCCCGGCAAAAACCTGCATGGTATAGTTTGCTTCATGAAAAACCTCGTGAAAAGGAATATGCAAGGCTTGTAATAAAGACCAAAGGCAGGATTTTGTACATAAATATGAATTTGTATCACCTTTATTCAAAACTAGACAAACCTAACTACCATCTGATATACATTCTAAAAATAATTGCACAAAAATCACCGCAGTATGTGAAGCAGTTTTGGTTCTTCAATCCAAAAAATACAAGATGGTTTAACAAGGACCTTCCAAAGTGTAAAACGTACTTCAACACACGAACGCACGCGTGTTCGGTGGTAGAAGACACAGGTTTGACCTAGAGACTCCCTTGGTTTATGGAGACCCATGTTTAATGCCTTCTCATAAACCAAACCCTCCCGAGGCAGGTTGCAAAGAGCTGGAGAGTCATACCGAGGCCGGGAGCGAGTCTGCCACAGTAAAATTCCTCGACGAGAACGGAAAGTGGTGGGGAGGCATGGTTCGTGGATGTGGTTTGCTCGCCAGCATATCCACCGTAGCACTTGGCTCCTTTTCTTCCTCTTCATGTCCCCTCCAAATTCAGCCCCCCCCCCCCAGCTCCACTTCCTTGGACGTGTGCGTGAGCATTTAATAGCAAAGGGCGTTCACGGTGTGCGTGTTCTTGAATCTATTCGCTCCCTCAACGTATATTTCTTGTGTATACAAAACTGGGTAGGGAGAAAGAGGGGAATAGAATAGAAAATAGGGGCTCCCGCGGCCGCCGAGCTGAAGGCGACCGTTTTCCTGAGCTCGACTGCTGCGCAGTTAACAGTTTACAAAGAACCCGTCTACTGGCAACATCTGATCAAGTTTGGTAGGGGTTTTCGCTCATGATATAAGCATAAGCCATAATTCCTACGAAATATTATTTCTCGCTACTCTCATTTTTGTCCTATGTGCTGGAAATTTCAACGTGCTTACTCGACCACAGGCACTCTACAATTTGACATCGAAGTCCAGTTCTCCGTTGCTGTTTGACGAGTCACATTGTCTAAAATTCATATTTTGTTACCTAGCGATTACCCTCACTTTAATCGCTTTCTCCATGTTAAAAATTTGATAGAATATGCGCCACGTAAAAAATCCCGATAATCACTCCACACAGGTTGTGTCGCAAAACAAATATGATTAAAGAAACACGACAGATTCAGAATTATTCCTGGCCAACGCCTAGTGTCCGCCATTACGCGCAAAGGAAAGAAGTTCCACCTCAGAAGCTCGAGAAAGCACCATAACGGCGGTTCCATCCACAACACCCCGTTCTCTTTTCTTTCCGCCAATTAAGTTACACGCTGGTGTGATAAAACCGATGTCAAAGATAAGTCCGCCCTAACGACCAGATACTCGGGTACTGTTTCTATTATCGAATGACTTATAAGTTTCCCGTCTCTGGATACCCTTTTTGTAAGAAGCTCGTAACCAGCTTGGTTGCTTGTGACACGAGACTTGAAAGTTCGTGCGGCCCTCGGGCGCCAATCGGCAAAAACGGTAACACCCAGGGCTCGATCGATAACCGACAATGTGTGTGCAGTGTCGATCGGAATTGAAATTTGCGACTAAATGAGACGTCTTTTAGAGAGCGAAACAAGGAAACGTCCAACTTGCGCGAACTGAGACGAGCGACTCCCCGGGAGAGGATTACACTCCCCAGATTTCTGCGCCGGCGTATCCCTTCCATTGGACTTGGCCAATCGCTGAAGACTTCTCCTCTCGTGATATTATCCCCACCATTTAAGCAAAACTCTGCGGTTCCCCTTCCAGTGAAGGGTCCTTACGTATCCGTGTATCACCTCCTATCCCCGTTTCTCATGCTGCTTCAACCGATTCTGCCCAGCCAAGCGAGAGCCGTCATGGCCTCCTCTACAAAAACATCCGCGAATACTTTTATCTCCGCGGATCCGAATGCAGGGATACGAAGCTTCGATCGGGGCGGAACGCGAGCAGTTTCAAGACTACGTCGCAGTTTCTCTGATTTCATTTTCTGCCTCACCAGAGATTCGGGAATTAGAATATGACTATGATTGTGTCCGTAGCTGTGTAGGTGTAGGTATACTATTGTAGACTGAAGATAGACCCGGACAGCAGATTATAGTTATAGGCAGAGGTGGTAGACAGGTAGAGGATGATCTCCAGAGGATGCAAGTCTGGCAGCAAAATCTCTACACTTCGCGGTTGTCTTCTCTTCCTTCTTTAAAATCCCAACGATCCCCGACGGACTCTAGGTCCTAGGATCGTCGTTTGCTATGGCGAAAGCGGAGCTGCGATGTTGCCAAGTCACTGGCTCGACTTTGACCGTCCCTGCGAGACGAACCTTGAAGCAGAGGCTTTGACCGACTCTTGATATCTTGTGCGTTTTTCGTCTGGTTAAATATTATACTTTCGTGATGCAGTATTGTTACATTGGAATGAGGATTCATTTAGATACTGCAGGTGAACAACCTCATTTAGTGGGTTTCGTTAAGATGTTTTCAGTAAAACTTCCTTATTTTGTTTTGATATTAATGAATCGTAAAGCTATAATAAAATTAACGCTAGGTTTCTTTCAACTCAGGTGCTCATAAACTATAGCCTATAATAGGAGCTGTCTTCAGAAGGATGTTAATCACCGAAGTAATTATAGCTTCTTTTTCATGAACTAATGACTGATTCTTCTGACAGAATGGACTTTGTTTACCAACAAACAAGTGATTCATCACCAGCAGTTTCCTCAATAACAGATTTGTTAGGATAGGTTATTAAAACAATTGTCTGAGGAAATTTGGATCATATTCTGAGTAATTGAACCTAATAGAGCTCTGTAGTTGCACGAGATCAGTGACATCAGCGAAACTTAATGTAATTTTGTATTCGATTCTTTGAAATTAATGAAGAAAAAATGGACAATCTCCTTCTTAATGAATCAAATACAATATCATAAAATCCAAAAGGAAATTTTTATGAAAGCTAGCGTGTTTAATTTAACAACTGCATTTTTGCTTTATCAAACTAAATTACCCAGCTAACAATCTGAGTTATTTCGTCCAATCATCATCTCCTAATTATTTCCTGTCGTCCTAAAACAGTCACTCCATCTAAAATCTAATAACAATGCGACCCATCATTGCGTTGGAAACTAGTTTCAGATTTGTCAGTCTTCTAGATAGTCAGCAGGGATTCAGTTCAATGCTCTCGTGTCCTGGATTTATAGATGCAATTCTGTGACGAGTTCCAATTTATTAAACTATTTCCAATTTGGAGGGAAACAATTAAGATTGACTAGAAGCTTGATTTGACGCTATTAATTGAAATATTGTTTTGCGATGCGCTGTTTTGAAGGAGGACTATTTTCTTGAAGAGTACAAGATCATTCTTACAAATTACATACTACTGTCTTATAATCACTGCTATGATTGAGTACCTCTTCGTCAAGCATAGCTGATTCACAAGCTTCTTTACATAACAGAAAACAAACTTAAGTATGTAATAATTGTATAATGAAGCAAAATGTATAGTCAAATTAAATGTATATAATGTAAAAATTGTTGATAGAACGTCTGGTATTTATGACGAAGGTTTCAAATATCGAAACGGACTAATGATTGAGGTTGGCATTTGATAAAATTGCGATGGGAATAGCAATCAACTGAAGTCTGATTGAAGTCCATTAATTTCTATGCCTAAATGCCTTACGCGCAACCTTACTTCGTGGTTTGATCGATATCATGCAGATTGCAGAAGTTAACAATAAATGCTGCAGTATAACGCTCGGCTAGTGATCACTAGAACAACACGAACTATGTCAAGACAACCTATAAGTGCCGGATGAAAAGCAGTGATTTCAGACACATTGGTATCTCGCCTATACTCCTATGTTCCTACGAGTCGGCAAGATTTCCAATTAAAAACCTTGATTACATCTGCGGGAAATTACGAGGCTATGTACAATGCGTATGTGAATGTAACTCGCGTAACACATTCTGCTGCAATTTTTATCCTAAACATAATCGACGTTTTCATCGTCCTGCTGTTAACTATAGTTGCTATGTGTATAAGTTAAGGCACGCAATGGGAGGTCGCAGTTTGTAGGAAAATTCCAGAGAACATGGTGTAAAACCATCCATTGTTTGTAGTTTTTCTCTTTGATTATTTAGTAGGCTTGGGATAATGTTGAAGCAATGCTAGAGTTAAAAAATGTGGTTCTCAAAATAAGACCTAAACACTCAGAGAAATTTTCTCTTATGTCAGAAGTATGCTTCTTGACACAAGTGGAATTTCCTATAATATTTAAGGTTAAAAGGAATTTCATTTGTCTCTGAAAAAATCTTCTTACAGCCAACATTATCGTTTTGCGACAAACTTCATCTAATCTTACAGCTAAATAATTCTGTTTGTTTAAAGAAGTTATTCAAGTGATTCAAAACAAAACAGGCAAGAGGACGGTGTTTTTGTTTCAAGACATCTTTTTCTCTGAGTGACATTGATCAAGATGAATGTGCATTTTCCAAGTGTCATATCCCAAATTTTTAAAGAACACCTTGCACGTTGAGTCGTTCACTTCACGTCCAATATTTTATATCGAATCGAAAACAATCGATAAAAAAAGTTGACTAATTTGAGAATCCATCGCTCAAAAATAAGATGATAGCTTCATAATATTGTTTGATATCCTCTTTATAATAAATATTAATCTTAGTCCTAAATTCGATTTCTAGATGTTAAAAGTGAAGACTTTTCATTTCAAACCTTTTTGGAATGACGTCAGATTTGTTTTTTGTAAAATATGGAAAGAAAAAAATGATGATTATCTCGAAGTTCAAGTTGATTCACACGCCATAATATGACAAAATCGATCAAATTTAGAACAAAATAAATAATTTCCAACTGCACGGATATATTAGAACCCTTCATTTATGGACGTATATATTTCAATCCGGCAACGCTGTATGAGCTCAAATCTATTTTTTCAAACAAATAATTGAAGGTAAACCCAACTGATATTTCGTCGTACTTTTAAGTCAAAAGTTTCCTTCCTAAAATTCAATAATTACATTATAAAGCACCTGTCGTTTCTTCAGGCTTCAATCTTTCGTCAATACCCCAGTTATTCTTTTCGGAAATAGATGTTTTTTAAATTACTTTTCAGTATCTGTTAATCTATTTAGGAACGAATAATGCATTTTCCAATATACTCTACTTTAAATTCTCTGGGCCCTCGAATTGATCAGTTACCGAAAACACTAAAAAATAATAGCCTTGGCAGAGATAACGCTGTATCAACAAAAATCTGTTTTTCTGGAATCTTTGTTTAAGCTGTGAGCATATGCTGATATACTTTGTCACATGACATAGTTTATTCTGTGACAAATATATACTGCGTCATAGAACAGAAAAACCTTGGACAAGAATCTCTTGTCATACTACGAACATGATTTTAAATAAAAGTATTTCTGTGGATTGGGAACGTTATCTCTGCCGAGGCTTCAAGGTTCAATTAGTTAATGTTTGTACCAGTTGACTTTAATAAAATGAGAAAAATTGGTAAAATCTTCACAAATTTAAATTTAGAGAGAGAAATTTGAAGAAACAAATTTAAATGTACAAAAAATCTAAAAAGTTCTCTTCCGACAACACATCCGAACAACCCTTTGTTGATAATAAAGTTTTAGTATCTTCACTCAAAAACAACCCTTAGCGGTCCAATGCAGAATTTATCTTATTTATATGAAGAAAAATTCTAAAAAAAAAAGCTTTGAGCTGAAAAAAAACCAGTCTTCCAATGAATCACCTGAACTATCCTAGTTGATAATACATTTTTAAGATGATTTAAACGTTAAGGCACAGAATGTTGACCCTCTTCAGTGATTTATTATTTCTGTAAAATTACAAATGAGAAAAAAAAAGGTAACACTAGTTAGATCTCTTTGGACTTAGGACGAAAACTTGGAATCACAGTTCTTGTAAATTATTTTTGGATAAAGTTGTAGCGCGTGTTATATTCTTTATTCCAATATAAAATTTACCCACTTTCTATAAAATGTCTGTTAGTCCAAATAATTGACAATAATTCATAAGTATTCAAGGGAATTCAAAGTAATACAAAGAATTCTAGTAAACTATAAAGAATGCAGAAACAGGTGTATATGTGCCTGAATGTAATAGTGGTTAACGTCACATAGATTCGTAAATGGGCCGCTAGCGGTTTTTTTTTTTTTCGTTTTGCAGGATTGATACGACATTCCAGGGAATTCTGGAAAATCAGGTAATTTGAAAATGGTCATGGAAAGTTAGGGAAAACTTGAAATAGGAAATTTTCGATAAACTGAAGTTGAAGCTTATATGACTGTATCACTGTTGTTATTAAAAGTGTTTAAGTAAAATTTAGAAATAACCCTTTTTTTTTGCAATAAAATTATTTATATCCTAAATGTAAGGTTGTTCTTATACCTGAAAGCCAAATTTATAGCGGTCAGGGAAAAGTCAGGAGAATGCCAGGGAATTTTGAAAATTATTTTTTTTCGGCCACTCTGTTTTGGAATGAAGGCGATAAAGAATGTTGCTTATCTTGGTTGAGTTCAGCATGTTTTTATCAACATGTATGATAGTCATCTACAAGTGGACTATATTCGGCTTTTACTGAGCCGATAATTTTTTTTTACTTTCGGCTCTATACTACTTAGTGATGTTAATGAATGTTTGATTTTTGCCATTAATTGAAATATGATCAGATTTTGATGATTTTGGGCGCCTGGCTGTATCTTGCCAAGACTCGAGATTCGTCAAACCCTACATAGTTTTAGAGACGTAGACCACTATGCCAATTTTTACACTTTCAAAGATATTTGATGACTGAGGTTTAAATTTGATATTAATTTGTTGTTAATTATTTGTTGCAGTTATGGACGCGTGCAGAGCGTCAAGCTGCTGCCGCGGGGCGAGGAATGTCCCGTGGACGGAGGTTCCCTGGGTGAGGGGAACGAGGGTGGTTCCGGGGCTGGAGGCGGTGGTAGCGTCGGGGGAGGCTCGGCGAGTACCGGGGGCGCATCGGCGACGGTGGCGTTCATGGATATCAAGTCCGCAGCGAAGGCCCACGCGACAGAACACACCCTGGACGAAAGAGCCCTTACCACCCAGTACTACGAACCTCAGCATCTCCAACACAGGTTTCCCACACACGGGTAAGAATCCCCACCCTTTTTTTTTAATTTTACATTACATATTTTGTATCCAGTGAAATCTCCAAAGAGTTCATCCTAAATATGGGATTGCTAATTATGTTCTCAGGCTCAAGGAGCGAACTTTTTGTTTTTAGGTGATACTGTAAATGGTTAGAACATATCAGGCTTCGGGTTTTAGAAAAGGGTCATCATGATTATTGATCATTGACGCTTTCCTCGCTTGGGATTCATTCCCCCGAGGATTGCATCATTGAAACTTTTTCTCACCTCACGAAAAACATATTATCATGGCCATACATTCCCTCAGTGTGATGAATCACCAGAGCGCGAATTATTTCCGGGAGTCGAATTTATAAGGAAAAGTTTTCGGCTTTCGGCACTCAGTGTTGAAAAAACTTCGAGTTACGTTGATTGAGGGTTAAAATTGGAGGCGTAGTCTAGTGTGGCACGATCTGTCGTTGTTATTCTCCTCCAGAAAGTCGATTCGGCACCTAAAATTCGAGAATCTTAGTTATCTTAGTTACTTAGTATTATGTGGAAGACACGTGTCTCTTTGCGCAGTGAGTCACGTGGGAATGAATCCGCGCGTCACCGGAAGCTAAGCGGCAGGTAGAGGCGACATTGAATTGTCGACGGCTTTTTTTTATTGTCTCTTTTACAAGTCAAATTTATGTACGGTCTGCGCTTGCCCTGCTAATCAGAAAACTTCTTTCCTCACTCACGTCCCTCCTTTCTTCCTGCCAACACGAGAAATTCGCGTGTGCTTAAACAAATAACTTAAATAAATAAACGAGTGTAAACAAGTGACAAAAAAACGGTGATGGTGAAACATAGGGGAGTACAAAGTGGATAAAAAAAGTATAAGCAGAAAGAAGAAAAACGTGCTGTGTGTGCCGTCGAACCTTGGAACCACATTTTTGGATATTGCTTTGGATGCAGTGTTGGAATACAGTGATTTAGGAGGATAGCAGTGTGTTAAAAATGTTTATAATAAATTATCTAATTGAATTTTGATTAAACCGACGATTTAAATAATAATTTAACTGATTGAACGTGCGTTGTCGTCTCTGAAGATAGTCTCAGAAGAAGCAAGGACGGACGTTGCACACCAAGGGTAAGTACAATCTTCAAAAGTCCCTGTCCTGTACCCTTGATTTGAATTTCTTATTATTTTCTCATTTAATTATGCAGACCGTACAGAGCGCTTGATGTTTGTTGGTTATTTTTATGCGCCATGGAGTATATACGTGGAGAATGTAGACAATGTGATTTGCGATCGTGTGATATGTGTATAATATATATATATATATATATATATATATATATATATATATATATCGTTACTAGAGAGAAAAATTGCCTATTCGGAGCAACGATTACTCCCGGAGCAAGTAGAGGATTCCGTTTTCCTTGTTGACAGTTCGTATCGTGAACAAGCGACGATAACGCTATCGTCTCGACATTCGTCAGAGTCGTCGAGGTCAAGCGGAAAATTCAAACGCAGTTTAAATTTATACTGGGGAGAGTCTTTAATGTCGTAGTAGTAGTCTTAAAGGTAGATTAGGTGCTCGGTTAGATGTTATGGCCATGAGAAGTTTCGTAATTTGACAGTGTTACACATATTTGACTAAGAATTTGTCAAAAGAATGCAAACACTTCAATAGGAATTAATAAGGATACAGAAACAGGTAAAAACGTGAATTCAGTAGAGGACAGAAAAAAGAATATACTTTAAATTCTGATATCTTACAATTTTCCTGACCTTAAATTCAGAGATGAACTAAAATTCAGCAAAAATTTATCTTGGTTAAAAACTCAACTCTTTTGATGAAAACTCGTGTTTTTGGTTAAAAAGTTAATGTCTTTTTTAGAAATTTCATATTTTTCAGTTAAAAAAGCAACTGCTTGATTAAGGATTCAACTTTTTTATAGAAAATTAGCTGTTTTGTGTTGAAAATTCAACTATTTTGTTGGAAATGAACTTTTATGCTGAAAATCCATAGGGTAAATGTACCGGTCTCCGGACACGTATCAGTGGTCCGACAGTCTCATATATTTTATAGTAATACTAGTGCAATAAACTATAATTATGAAAATTAAATAGATGTTTGCATTCTGCTTACTTTCTAATAACACCTCGCATTTTCATTTTCAAGTTATGACTTACTTCAATTGAGTTTTGACTTAAATAGCTGCATTTTTCAAACGCGTATAAAGATTTTTAATCTGTCCGAACCAAGATGCAGAATTTTTTAATTTACCCATAGTTCAGACAGTCTGTCCGAACTCTAGCATGAACGTAATTCTGGCAGTGCTTCTTAAGTCGGACGACTAATGTCAGGTGATGAATAAAACGTAGTCATAAGTTTTATCAAATAGAATTAATCATTTACTTGTTTTTAGAGAAGTCGTTTGTATACTCGATATTATAAAAGTATAAACATTGTCTTGAAATCGTAACCTGTCTAACCTAGACTTAGGTGCATCAATTCGACTTTTATCCAGTTTTGTTGTCAAACTTCGATAGATGGAGGAAATTAATTGAATTTTTTATTACGAATTGAAGTAAAATTATTTTTAATATTTTAAATAGTGAGGAAAATTCGTTTTTAAGAGTTATATTATAATCATTGTCTTGAAATTCGAACCTCTGTAACCTAATAGATACAATTTTACGTTTCTGTCCAATTTTTTCAAAAATTTCTTTTACTTTATTTAAAATGCATTTTTGATCAAATATTCTTACTTCTAGTATTTTAAAGTAATGATTATTGAGCCTATTTGCTTTCAATAGAAATTTGTGATACATAAAAATACTGTCCGACTATTAGATAACATGCTGTCCGACCACTAAAAATCTTATCGACCACAGGTGTGTGAATAAATAGAGTCCAGAAATGTGAATCTTTGGCAAAAAAAAGTTAAAAGTAAGAGCCTACAATGATTTAAATATGAGGGTAACGCTATTTATCCGACTAACCTTTTTCAGGTTGACAATTCCACTGTTTTGTAGAAAATTCGCCTATTTGGTTTTTTGTTGAAAATTCATATTTTTGGTTGAAAATTCATCTTTTTGTATGAAAAAAGCATTCTGCTTTTTATATATTTTTTAATTCTAGTTAAAAATCCTGATATTACTAAATTTCAAATACAAATTTCAGATTAAAAATACACATGAAAAATATTTGTGAAATGACTTTCTAAGCATTTCTACCGGGTTTTCATCCAATTTTCGGTGCCGCGTAATGCGATTTTTTGTTACGAAAAATCCTCAAAATTTTCATCAGAAGTAGTAATTTCGTAAAACTATAAAATAAAAACTTTGAGCTACCTCTGTATAAGGTAAATGCACCTATTAGCGTCCGTGTAAGGGTTACGGCAGAATTTAAGACCAATAAACAAGTGTAATCCATTCCGATTCGCTAAAAAACTATTACTGATCTAAGAGCATATATTATTTTATAGAAAAAAATTTTTGTTTGGACAAATTGCACCGGAATATTCGAAAATCACGCAAAGATGTCATTGTACGTCGTTGCGACCGCCTGATTCGCTTTTGGATGTATTTGAGTCTACGCGGGTTGTCCCTATTTGCGTCCGGTCGCAAAGTGGTACCAGGCTGGTACTTGCACCAGTTTGCGTCCACGTGATAATACATCGTTCGGTCGCAAATAGGGACAGAATTTGTAGGACCCTATTTGCGTCCGCTATTCAAAGGTTATGATAGGCTCGAATTATTCCGATAAAACTTAAGTCACTTTATATTTTGTACCGCAGCAAAAAACAGTGCATATCGAAAGAGAAATATTTTTCACATCACTTACGACAATTTTTAGCATAAATACACTCACAGTTCAATTATTTCGAATATTTTAAACATACGGACGCAAGCATGTACATCAAAATGTTGTTGCACTTCTGTCCGTCCAAAAAATTTAGGCACCGCGATATTTGTACAGATTTTCGTGAAAATCTCAGCAGAAAACAATTCTAAAAATATGAGAGAACATGCATGTTGCTGGTGAAGGTTTTGCCAATACTGATACAGAATGGCTGTAAGTCACTGAAAAAAATTATGAAAAATCTGCAAAAAATACATGGGTTTCGTTGATCCTTTCTGTGCACGGTGGTGATATTTAGAGTCAGAAATAATTATTTGTTAATAAGTTATTGACAAAAGAGTGGGTAGGTGTCATCTCCGGAACTAAGGAACGTACAGAGATGATTCTTGAAGCAAATTACACATTTTTGGCTTCTGACAATGTTGTGCGTATTACCAATGAGCAAAAAGTTGCACTTGAATGTTTAAAAAATTATTTTCTTTTTGGAAAAATACAAAAGGCTTAACGATAATCGAGGCTACCGCACTCTCAGCATTGGACCTTGCTGGTGCTACTGTTACACGTGCAACACGATCTTTTCTCACACTCACGCAGTTACACAGTCCCTAAGCCCTGATGCAAAAAAAAAGGGATATCGTTGCCTCGATTATTATAAAGCCTTTTGTATTTTTCCAAGAAGAAAATAATTTTTTGAACATTCAAGTGCAACTTTTTGCTCACTGACAATACGTACAACATTGTCAGAAGCCGAAAATGTGTAATTTGCTTCAAGAATCATCTCTGTACGTTCCTTAGTTCCGGAGATGACACCTCCCCACTCTTTTGTCAATAACTTATTAACAAATAATTATTTCTGAATCTAAATATCACCACTGGGCACAGAAAGGATCAACGAAACCCATATATTTTTTGAAACTCTGTATCAGTATTGGCAGAACCTTCACCCTACAACATGCATGTTGTCTCATATTTTTAGAATTTTTTTCTGCTGAGATCTTCACGAAAATCTGTACAAAAATCGCGGTGCCTAAACTTTTTGGACGAACAGTAGTTAGCGACTATTGTGTGAAATAAATAATTCACTGACCATTCGTGTGATGGAATCAGATTTCTAAATAGCTTGTTGAGCTGGATTGCACACGACACTTGACTTACCTAGTAATTATTTCTCCGGATCCGCAATAACTACAAAATTGACAGTCCGTTTCACAGTCCGCTCTACTAAAAATTTGCTCTCTGCGCACCGGTAAACACAAATGGCCACTTACGGCGCGCAAAATGAAAAATGATATTCGTGTTATATTTCTAAATTTCGATAAAACATATATTTGAATGGATGCGCATGTACAGTATTGTCAATAGAATAAAATAAATACACTTCATGAGTCAATAAGTATAAAAATTCATTAAATTTACTATTTTTCAATCAGGTTAGGACGCAAATAGGTGCATTTACCTTATTTGAGAGAAATTCGTGGGGAAATTCTTAAAGAATTTCAAGTTAATTCTATAGAATATTTCTTGAGTTGTTTGGCAACCCAAGAAAATTATTGGAAAATTATTTAGAATGTTGTTCGTAAAATCCATAGTATTTTCCTAGAATTTTTCAGACGGGACATCATTAAAAAATTCCCTTATACTAGTTCTAAACTGAGAGATATTGTAAGAATTTTTCTATTAAAAGAAAACTTGAAAATTATTGTAAAAGATTGTTTTATATTTTGAATGATTTCCTTCAATCAAATAAATTTTCCTTTGAGTTAAATAAGTTTTCTCAATTCAAAGAGTAATTTTTTATTCAAGAAAATACATACTTCAATCAGAGAAATATTTTTGAAATCAGACGAGCACTCTTTACTTCAAGGAAAATTTTCATTCATCTAAATTCTAAAGCAATAGTTTCTTTTATCGTATAGAAAGAAAAGTGTATTAAATTTTTTTTTAATTTTTGCTAACTCCATACAAGTACAATATCGGCTTTTTCTGTCTTACAAGAAAATTTTCCTAATTTTGATAATGTAAAGTTGTTCGTAAAAAATATTGAAAATTAAATAAGTCTGTAGCTTTATATTGAATAAATGTTTCTAATTCTGTACAAATAATATTGTCAAAATAATTGTTAAAA
This sequence comes from Andricus curvator, assembly GCA_932195095.1. Classification (NCBI taxonomy): domain Eukaryota; kingdom Metazoa; phylum Arthropoda; class Insecta; order Hymenoptera; family Cynipidae; genus Andricus; species Andricus curvator. The sequence continues at coordinate 41,867 of CAKNYM010047915.1, forward strand.
TTTTAATGTTTTTAAAAATTAGAAATGATTCTGGAAATTTTAAAATGTTTTTGGGCTTATTTTCATGGTGTAAAGTGTAAACTGTAAGGTGTTGAGACCAGAAAGATAAGCTTAAGAAAATTCAAAACTACATCATACTTTAAAAAAAATGAATAATCGATTATAGGTTGCCTACTTTCGGAAATTTATATGGCAACTCTGTAATTCCTCTTTTTATTATTATTTTTGTTTGGTTAGAGTTTCAGAATAAAATTTGTACAATTTTGTACATTAATTTATCAAAACTCTAGGGGAAACCACCGTACAGTAGATAATGATTTACAGTAGATAATGATTTACAGTAGATAATCTTAATTAACTGGAAAACTGACAAAAATGGTTAATTACTTTTGTTAGTATAACGTTTCAGCAAGGATACTATATTTTCTAACGAAGTTTCATTGAAATTTTATAATTAATTAATGCGTGAGAGCATAAAATTAATTTTTAACCTGAAAACAAAAATTTAACCTCTTCTTTATTCATACTTGTTAACTTAATGAAACATTTTTATGACATGTTTATACATTAGAATCGAAGCTTGAAGTTTAATGAACAATATTTATTAATACAAAGTGTTCTTTCTTTAATATTTATAAATATTTGAGGACTTTTTATTAGATAATACATTTTCCAACAGTAGATAACCAACAGTAGATAATCGGAAAATTACAAAAAATTTCTCTGTCAAAATTGGCAACTCTGCAACTCTCTCGCAGTTGTTTTAAGCTCGGTTTTAAGTTAATGGTTGTGTTTGTTTGTTTATTATGATTCGTGAAGTTTTAAATTCAAATTATTGTAAATAATAAACTAAGAAAATAGTGTAAATTATTGGTTACTAAAAAGCTCATAAATTTTAGTTGTGTTTTAAGCACCCTTTCGGAAAAGATATCATTTTTAGGATTAAGGTATGTAAAAATGCTGCACTTTTCTGTCATCGCAAGTCAGGTTAAATTTTATAAAGATTAAACATATCGTACCAATCGTACCAATCTCACGGTATATCAAAGATAAAAAAATGTCAATAATTTAAACTTTTGCGATGTTTGTAAAATAATCATAGTTTAAACTATTATTTACTCAATAAATTGATTTTAATTGTAAGTATACTAATGACAAATCATAATTATCCAGAATTGAGTATTCTGTCTTGCCCAGAAGCAATACCAGAAACGATTATCTATTGATGGACAAAGGTGTCAAAATCGCAGCCTTGACCAGGTCTAATAAAAATGTTTAATACAGCCAATTGATTAATTTTGTGATATTTTTTTCTATAAGAATACTCAATTCAATACGTAAGCTTTATTTAACAACGATAATCTTTCTTGATTTTTGAAAACTGATGCAGTTATATCCTGTTGAATTTTTTCCTATCTACTGTAGGGCGGTTTCCCCTATACAAATTTACCTGTGAAATGAGCCCAAGATCTTTTGAAAATGTTTGATATCTTCGTAATATTGCGGAGAAAAATGTGTATTCTTGTATTATCAAAATTGTGACTACTCATGAAAACTAAAAAAACAGGTGGTCTTACTAAACTACTAAGAAAAAGTGAAATAATTTATGAAAGTAAACTTTTAAATTCAAAATAGTAAGAATTAACTACTAACTAATGAAAATTAAACCATTAATTCAGGAATAAATAAAAATTGTAATTATATCTTGTAATACTGTAAGTAAATAATACTTTTTTCTGAAGAAATGGGAGTTCTCAATACATTTTCATCGAAACTCATTAACTCGACACTAAAAATTCACCATTGAAGCAATTCCGAACAAGAACTCTGTAATGCAACTGTCGTACCATATGGAGCGATCTACAGAGGACTACAAGTCCATAAAAGGTTTACATGTCTCTTAAACGGAAAAAACACTCGTGGATCACAACATTTTATTTCATCATTTATTTTGTTTTTGTTTACTTCTATGTGTTTTTGTTATCATCTTTAATATTATCTGATTTTAAATACCTCAGTCTATGTTCTAATAATCTAATAATAATTCTAATATGACCAGAAATCAAATTCCTATACAATTTATTGATAAAAAAAATGTAAATCTGAAATTTTAGGCGTTTTTTTTCGAGCAGTTTGATATTTCAGTATAGAATAGAAAGGAATTGGCCAAGATAGTAAAAAAAAAGATATAACTTCTATCTACTATGTTGGAACTTATAGTGACTTTTCCTGTCCATCGACTTGATTGACTTGATCGGCCTGAGACGTGGATTATTATCTTAGAAACTTACATGATTCGTCGTTGCCCGGTCACAGATGAAGTGTGGCGTTCCACGAAAAGTCAGGTGACCGTGACGATGACGAGTCCACGACATGTCTGCAATGTTGCCACGACACGCAACGTTGCATCGCGAAATATGCGTGGCAGGGCCAAAGTTGCCACGGAATGACCCTGCGAACTAGTTTCGCGCATGCGCAGAGTAACTCACGTGTATCACGTGTTTTGCGCGCACTGATAACTGCTGATAACTTTTTGCTTATCGGTCTGTCATGTAATGCCTTACGACCATACGTCAGACTTTAAAATTGAAAATGACTGTTTTTGTTATTATTACCTGTTTTTCATGACAATTATTGAATTCTTGGAATTAATTATTGATTATCTTACCAATATGAAACTTTTTGGTCCAGTATTTTGTAAAACGAAAACATTTTGTCATGTTGCTCTCTTATTTTTTTTATTTTTCCTTACAGTTTCAAGGCTTCTTTGGCTGTGTATAAAGTAGTACCGGTTATCGTATATGGGTAGTTATTTCTTCATTCAACAATATTTGTTTAATTTTGGTAAAAATAAGGCCTTGTCACTAATTTTCTTTGGTAACATATGGCACTAAGTATTAATCATTTTTTACTGCTACAAGTTTCTGTGAAAAGTGAAAACCTCTAAATGAAATAGTTTAGTTCAACTAATATTTAGTCCAATTTTGCTTTGAATTATGGGTCATTCACAAAATACATGATACTTTCGGGGGTGGTGGAGTCTGTCAAAATATCATTCTTCATGTTAAGGACAATGTAAAACGTATCATGCAGGGGGGGGGGGGTGTAATAAGTCCCTGAAATATGAATAACGTATTTTGTGAATGGCCCCTTAGTCATCACTAAAACTCAGTCAGTTATTTTAGTTAAAGCTTGCTAATTTACATTTGAAGATTCATGAGATTTGATTAATTCAAATAGCACTCAATTTTTTCTTCGATTTTTTGCCAATCGGCATTAATAATGTACAGTAAAATTTGTCTAAATATTCCTTTAGTTATCAATTTTGTACTAAATTTTTTGGATAGCAAAATAAATTAGTCAAATGTAACTGCTATGAATACATAAAGTCGCTTAACTCTTATTAAATTAATTCAGTCATTTTTTTGCTATGTTATCATAAATCTGAATTCGGAAAATTTTGACTGAAAATCAGGTAATTTCAGCCAATTTTCAGTCGAATTTGTAAGTGGAGTAGGTAAAGTTACCGAATCTTTAGTGAAGATAATTTCGCTGATCTTTTAGCGAGATAACATAATCTAGGTTTGTTAAACTGATTTAGCGAAATGAACCTGAATATATCAGTGACTTAACAGAAAAAGTGATAAGAATTCCAAAATTCTGCTAATTTAGCCGAAATCCAACACAGTTAGAAATTTCTGTCATTTTAAAAAAATTTCATAAATTCAAGATGCGGTTACGTAAAAGTGATGAAATTTTCCTAAAATTTTCCGAGACTTGCGTAACATAATAACTTAGTAAATTTTAGAATATTTCTAACAGTGTACGTTAACACTCTTTCAAACCTTAAATCAGTGACTCTTCTTTCGCGTTTTCAACCTGTATAAGTAAATCATTCATTAGCACAGTCAAAACTGATTGTAATTTCCAGTGACAGTCATTATGCATTCCAGTCTTTCCAGACTTTCCACAACTCCCCAACATCGTCACTCCCCAGGGTGACGTCACAAATAACAACTCCGACCACCCCTTTAAATTGACATTTTTTTCTTCGATTTCATCTGATAAACGCCTAAAATAAAACATAAAACGTACAAAAATAATATTTAGATATACTTTAGTTGTAAAATGAAACCAGTAAATTACTAATTTTCTGTAGTTTTTCAAGCGTTTCAAAAAATTGTTATACTCATTTATATTTTCCATGTATTATGTCACATTCTGCATTAACCTCTCTCCACTATGCCACAAATCGTCACAAAATCCGCCCCTCTCCCGTCAGTGTGACGTTGTTTTTGAACGGCCCCGAATGACTTGTAATTTCGTAGACAAAATATCCGCATAGCAAACAGTCAAAATTTAATACTCGTTTAAACATTTTTTTAAATCGATAATGTCCAAATCAGTTTGAAATCAGAATAATTAAATTACAAATCTCAAATTTAAAAATCTGTTATAACTACTATTTTTTGTTTCAAATTTCAACCTCCCTATAATTCTCAATATGTTAATAAAAGATTTAATTGAAGCTTTGATAAATCAAAACTCACTTAAATCTAACTTGCGCCAGTGGAAATTATATAATTTTGAATATTGGTATTTTTATAAATAAGTAATTAAATCAGTTTCTGACATTATTTTTCAAATATGTATCACAAAACAACAAAATATTCAGATTTTATTAACCCTGAGTTGACTTGTCAAGGAATAGAATACACCCCATTCTTAAACTCGAATCTTAATGGTTTATATTTAAAATTTAAATTCGAGATGCAAATCATCCCTAAGTTATCAAACAGTAGTTCCTGGTTCATAATTGGGTTGGCACATGCACGTGGCATATGAAGAACTTATTATAGAATTGCGTTCTTCCCAACACGATATCAACTCGTTATCGTTGGCGTGACCAATTCTTCAAATTGCAAGACCTTCCTGAGAAATCACTTTACCATTCAAACTAGTTTCTTCTGAAGACTATTATTATTAACAACCTCTACTTAACACTGAAGTGATTCTATGAATTTGTTATTGTCTTCGTCTAGCTCTCTTCTCCCTTAAGGTCTTAGCATAGTTCTTGTTGAAAATAGTAAAGAATATAACAAATTCTGCAATTTACTTTAATATAAGCAGATATCGGGGTATTCCAATTGAAGAAGATATTCGTACGACCGACCGTACACAATCTTAGAAAATGATTGGGGGAGCTGGGAAAGGGCTACATGGTGGGAAGTAGTGGACAAAATGTTCACTAATCATGTTACTATATACTGTCCGGCCGACCGTACGTGTCCAAATGTCCATCCTAAATATCGGTCAGGCATTGTATTGTTGTTTAAGCAGATGCACTAAAAATTAATTGAATAAATATTATATTTTCGTACAATAATGGAGGGGTCAGATTCTATCCTTATGGCTTATACATTTTTCGCGCTGAACGGAGGCGGAGTTCGCCTCTGGACACTTTTCAAACAAGTTTAGAATTGTTATTCTAAAAGTACAGATTCGTTTAGAAAATTGAATTGTGTATCTTTTTTCGCTACCCCAAAAAAGTTGTAGCTTTTTTCGTTTTCGAAGTAAACCAAAAAACCCCGTTTTTTAGAAAACAGAATTTTGCTGTCGTTTACTTCAACTTGCCGTAATTCAGCCAATGAGAAAAAATACTACTTGCATTAAAGAAATGTAGTACTGAATATGTTCATTCAAATATTTTTTTGATCAAAAGAAATTTTTCATTTAACGAGAACGTATTTTGCATTTGAAAAACATTATTCTTGAAAAAAAAAAAAATTTCTTCTATCAACAAAATATTTGATTGTAGTACGTATTCAGTATTACATTTCTTTAACTCAAATAATGTTTTTTTCTCAGGGTACGACTGGTAGAGTAACAACCTAATAAACATTTTTTTTTAAACAAAGGTGACGGATGTTTACCTGAGACATTGCATAAATCATGCATTAATATATTCATACTAATGGGGAGTCGAAAGAATTGAAGAAAATGCGACTACTTTCTCAATAAATATAATATTGAATCAATGAACCTCGTTTAAAAGCAGATATTTTATTAATTAGCATTTATAGCATCATTATTTGTTTCAATAGTATTGTTATAAGTTCTGTAGTGTTTACATTTGAATCAATAAAATGTGTGCCTTTGAACGATGTTTATTGATTCAACAGTATATTTTATTGAGAATGTAGAATTTTTGTTTTCAGAGTATACTACCTAATATTGTGTAGTTTCTTTCTTATAATCTTTCTTTTAACCCTGTAGCTCTGCCATTCAAAAACGATAAAAAATAAATGTAATTTACAATCAACATTTTGATTTATTACATTCCGACTAATAAATAATACTTCTTCTCGAGCGAGTTGTTCGAAGAAACGGGCCGCGCGGCCGAAATAAACCCTCGATAACTTTTTAATGATCATTTGTTTTTAATAATTCTTTCCGTAGATAACATATTTATATCTTCCTGAACAACTTTCCCGCTGGAAGTTTTTTGTTAATCAAAATTCGCCCCCATGATTTATGCAAGAACCCAAGTAAAAATCCTTAACTTTTGTTTAATTAAACATGGTCATTGGCTATTTACTCTACCAGTCGTAGAACATCAAAAAGAATATTTCCTAAAAATTTGATTAAAATATTGCAAAAAAAGATGCGCAAAATTGGTAAAATTAATGAAATTACTGTGACCTCTACATAAAATTCGGTGAGCTGTATAGAAAAGCTATGCTGATAAAAAAAGCTATCTACGTATTATTTTTAATGTAGATAGGTTTTCCTTCACTCGGCGCAAGCGACTGATTTACGGACGAACAAAAACCTATCTCGTAGACGTAGATAGGTTTTTCGAAGCAGTTTAGTTAGGCTAATTAGGGTCTAACTATCTCCGAATTTAATTAGAATTACTAATTGCCTCTTGCATAGATCAATTCGTTTCCTCATTACGAATCCAACGATATAAAAGCTAATTTTTCATAATAAATAATGTAGTTAGAGCATTTGTTCAAAAGTACGGCAGAACTCCGTTCAGTGTGAAAAATGTATAGGCGGTTATAGAATCCGGCCCCTCAATTTCAGGCTTATTTAAGGCTCTCGACATTTTATTATTAAAGTTTTTCTTTTAAATTGTTGTTTAAAAAATTTTTCCAAATATCTGTTATACACATTAATTTGCCCATCATAATTTCTAGCTCATTCAGGGCTCTTTAAATATCATGGACCAGAAGTCATCCGATTTTTCCTTTTTCTTTTTGTTGTTGTAGTATTAAATAGTGTTCTGTGAGCTTAACGTTATGAAAAACCGTAAAAAATCAAGTTCACTAAATATTTAATTTACAAATTTATTTTCCTAACATAATTTCAGGCTCCTTTAGGGCTCTTAAAATATCGCGAATTGGAAATCAATTAAATTCGTAAATTTAATCTATTCTTTGAATTTAGTAAATTAATAATATAAGGTCAATGTTCCGGTAATAGTGACGGTCCTAATAATCCTGAAACTTGGTTATAATTTGTATATATCGACGCCTCCATTCAATATGAGTCTATGTGCAAACAGCGCTCTGTACGAGACTATTCCCTATGCTTATACACAGCGCATAGTCTCATACACGGCGCTGTCAGCACATAGACTCATATTGACTGGAGGCGTCGATATTGTTTACACAATTTTGAAAAGTAACATTTAAAGAAAAAACTCATTTAGTTTTAGCATTTCATAGTAGCAAATTGAAATTAAATGCAATGAAATTAAACAAAAACCTAGAAAAAATGGCGTTACGATTACTGGCACGTTTACTTTAATTACAATTTAATTAATCCCGCATATTTTTTTTTTTGCAAAAAAACATTAAATTCCATCAAAAAATGATAAAATTTATTAAGAACATTTTTTTATAAAGTACCTTACAGGAATTTTAAAAATAACTTTTAAAAAGCCATATACGACTTAACAGGATTGTATATGTAAAAAGATTTAATTGAAATCGACTGACTGCTATTGAGTTGTTAAACCATAGAAAAATTAAAAATACATAAAGTTGCCTCGGCAACTACTGCAGTAAGATCTGAAAAAAAAATAAAACGCAGCAAATGTAAGCTTAGGTTTTTCCTGGATATTTGCCTAGGCCAAATATCCCCTAGGCAAATATCATGTCAATATTCTTGGGGTAACTTTGCGGAATTATAGGGTAACGCAACCAATTACCGAAGGGGAACCATTTGTCGAGGAAACAGTTGACATTTTCTAATCTAAAACTTAAATATGTTATTTTTTAGTATGAGTCATTAAATGAGTCAGAGTTAAGCTTCTATAATTGATTTGAACTAAGTATGTGCGTGCAAAAATAGAGAAAATAGAAAGAATATTATCTTCGACCTTGGAGAATAGGATCCCTTTCGGTAATTGGTTCTTTAATTGGGAATGGCATGCATCAAACTTAGTTTACAGAAAGTTCCTACATTTAAAAATAGTCTACTATATGTTCATTAAACTTTGGCCCATCTATGAAAGTTGGAATAACACAGTAAAAAAAAGTCGGCAATAAAAAAGACAAACTCCATTACAAAAAATAATTTTACTCCCCATAAGTTATCTATTTAACGACAGTCACTAAAAAAATATTTCGAAAGATATGAATCGGTATCTAAATGTTAAAACCCAGGGTTCACGGCACTAATTTTCGTTCGTGAACTTTCGGTTGTCATATCTATGTGAAGCATAATGAAAACAGTTTGAGAAAAATCAGACACCTTCTTAAAAAGTTTCTTAATTCATAGACATCAAGAAAATTCCAAAATGTTAATAATTTTAGCTTACACAATGAATTACATATATAGATAGATGCTATCTCAGCTCCTAATGATATAGAAGAATTTATTGAAGCTTGAAACATTTCAAACAATTCTATAGAATAATTCAATTGTTTAGAAATAAAATTTCTAAAATTGATACGTAAAGCGTAATTTATAAATATTTTTCTTTTTTTTTTGCTGTCCTGTCCATGGTTGCTATTCAGATATCACTGGATGTTTGGAAGCAAAAACTCAAAGCAGAAGTTAGAGTTATCAAAGGCGCATGACATTTTTCTTGTGATTTATTAACATCTCGTAATTTTCTTTATTCCTATGAATTAAGAAAGCTTCCAAGACGATACCTTTTTTTTTAACTGTCTCCATCATTTTTCACAAAGATATTACAATTGAAAGTCCACGAGCGAAAAATTAGTGCCGTGAACCCGCTTTTCAACATTTACCGATTCATATATTTCAAAATAATTTTGTTTGTGAACATCGTCACAGATTATTTGTGCAGGATTATATTATCTTTGCAATAGAGTGTGCCTTGTTCAGTAGCGATTTTTTTTCATTGAGTTAATCTGACTCTTCTAGAGGGGCCAACATTTAATGAAGGTATAGTAATGATTAATGATATATTCAGAAAATTATTTTTATGATATTTTATTTATAACGCAAGTTCCATCATTGCCTTACTTGAAAAGTTAAATCCAGAGTTTACACTTTCAGCAATTTTCTTCTAACATTTAAATTTGCAATTGCAAATTAGCATCAATTTGGTAACTGACATTAATACCACTTTCACAATCAAATTATTATTTGAGAAAATGAGTCTATTTAACTCAAAGGTTTTCCTTGACCACTTCCTCAGAATTACATTCTTTGTGATTCACCAATTGTCCAGAGCTCTGTGATATTAAAATAATAATAGTGGCAATTGTCCATTATAATCCACATTGTAGCAAAATACTATGTCCTCTATTTCTAATTTTCTAATATACATTCTGACCTTGTGCCATTTATATTTGAGACTAGAATCTCCATTTCGCAATTAAATAACTAATTCCACTGAGATTCGGAATACCGAATTCAATTAACGATAAAAGAAAATTACAGTAATGGTATACAGTATACACAGTCCTCAGGATCTATCTTTTTCTAATCCGATGGTAATTTAGTCTGTCCTGGGTTGATTCCTAATGCGCTATTATAGTTTATCTCCCCTGGCAATGAGACTCATGAATATTCCCAAAATTCTACTTTTCCTAATTTTTATTTTACTGAAATTCATTTGACTGAATACAAATTTACCCTAATTTATATTTTTCCGAATTACCGTTTTGTTTGCCATAATCCTCACCTCACTGAATCGGCCTGTCACCGAAATTTTATTTTACCTGAAATACATCCGCCATGAAATAACGGCGCGAAATTCAAATTAAGAATTCTGTTTGGCTGAATTTGAATGTTACATCGTTATTTTATGCCGGATGTAGTTTAGGTAAAATAAAATTTCAGTTACATGCTAATTCGTTGATCTTAATTAGAGGGCAAAATTGTGCCAAATAATAATTCGTAAAAATAAAAATTGGGGCAGATTATAATTCGGAAAAATTAAAACTAGGCCAAATAGTAATTCGGAAATAGCGATTCAAAAAAATTAAAATTAGGCCAAGTAATAATTCAGGAAATAAAAAAATGAGTTCAAACGGTAATTCGGAAAAATAGAAATAAGAGTAAATTGTTATTCGGTCAAATGAACTTCTCTAAATTAAAAATGGGGGGAAGTTCAATTTAGGGAATATTCATGCGCCTTTCTGGCAATTACGAGTGTTTCGACAACATGAAAACCTATTTCCATTAAGATGGCATTACCTACTTGCAAAAATGATCTCATACCCAATAGGCATAGGGTTTATTTAGGGCTAATTTGATGTCCTATTGCCAAATTTAATGCTCTGTATTAAAAAAAACTACATTGTGTTAGCTTAACGTTAAGCTAGCAGTACCACACATCGAATACAATGACATAGCCAATATTTTGTGCGCTATAGTTTAGGGCTCATTTAATGTCTTATTGCCAAATTTGATGCTACGTATTTTTCAAAAACCCGTTGTTATGCTATCTTAACGTTTAGGTGGCAGACTCGCGCAAAGAAATGAAAATCCTGAACAATATTTCTTTGCATTATAATTTATGGCTCATTTAGGGACCTCAAAATATGCAAAACAAATTTGTTCAATACAACTTTCACTTTTCAATGTAATTTCAGGCTTATTTAATAGCGAATTCGGTTATCTTGCACTGGTGCACTCCAGTGCACTCCGACCTGCTCCTTCTTACTTCCTCTCACTTTTTCCTCCTCCCTCCGTCTTGCGAAGGGAGCAGGTCGGAGTGCTCTGCAGTGCACCAGTGCAGCATAACCGAATTCGCTATAAGACTCAAAATATGCACACACAAAATTGTGTACAATTTTTTGAAACAATTTTTATTTAAACAATCAATGTGAAAAGAGTGAGAGTCAAACTTATAGCGCCATTCATCTGTTACTATGAGGAAAAAGATATCTAGTGTTCTAGTTAGTAATGTTTTACTTTTATTGCCAACTCATTATGAAATTAACAACAATTTCAACAGCAAAGAATAATGATCTAGATGTCTACGATCAGTGTAGCATTTTTTCTCAACTTTTACAAAGATTCACTGACAATGAAGTCACATCCATATATATCTATTGCAGTAAAAACTAAGGAAAAAAGCAAAAGGGTCACAAAATTCTCGGCATTTAACATTTAGAAATTTACAAGTCTGCAAAAAGTATAAGCTTCACTATAGTCTTATTTAAAAAAATAATACGGTCAAGTATGCTCCAAACCTTATATTTTCAAATTACTTTACAGTTATTTTGTATAAAGTATCAATATTACAAAGGCATTAAAAAGCCTTACTGTTACCAATTAGTGATTAGGACAACTAAAGTGTGACAAAAAGTACCTACTACGTGTAATATTTTCGAAGTTTTCACTAGTTTGGATATATTGAATTGTGATAAATAACCTCAAATTTATCAGATTTTGTAAGAAGGATTACGTTGCGGGATTCCGCAATTTAATTCAGTCCTTTTTTAATTAAGAAAAGCAACAGATTGAAGAAACGGCCTGGGCAATATTTCTTTGCACTACAATCCAGGGCTCGTTTAATGTCCTGCTGTCAAATTTAATTTCAATTCCGCTTTAAAAAAACCCGTGGTCATGCTAGATTAACGTTAAGCTACACTGTTAAAAAAATCTGATCGAAATTTAATATACATGTGAGTAAAGTCATTTGCATATACCGTACATTAATTTTAATATACCATCATGTTGTAAAATTAATATACATGTATATTAAAGTCTGTAAAACAGATTGCGTGAAAACAACAAGTTCTTTGATGCCTTCAGATTCTATCAAATATTAAAAAATAAAGGAATAACCTTGAATTCGTCGACTTAATTCCTACTTACAATTAAAGTGCAACGTACAGGTGGAATTTTTTCTAAAATTCGCTGTGAATGTTAGAATTTTAACGTGAGTACAGGTGCTTGGAGGTTAGGTTTCTTAATTATTTGTTTAATTGAACTTTTCTCTTAAAAACCAGTGTAATTTATATTTATCTAGGAGAAAATATTATGTTTGATTATTTATAATTGAAAATTGCTGCCAAAATTGTTTTTAATTTGTGTAAAGTGCAAATATCTGACTTTTCTGATAAATGATCAATATGCGGTATATGGAATTTAATAAAATAGTCTCTTAATGGCGATTTCGTATACCTAGATTTTAGATTTAATATACAAATGTATATTAAATGTATATTAAAATTGCAAACATTTTTAACAGTGTAGCATAACCACAGGCCGATTTTTAAATCGGTCGTTATTTTCAATATGTGGTACTGCTAGTTTAATGTTAATCTAGCATGTCCACAGGTATCTTTTTTTAAATGAGGAGCATTAAATTTGGCAATAGGGCATTAAATGAACCCTAAATTATAGGGCAACAAAATATTGGCTAGGTCTTTTTTTCATGTGTGGTGCTGCTAGCTTAAAATTAAGCTAGCATGACTACCTGTTTTCTTTTGTTTAAATGCAAAGCATTATATTTGGCTATAGGGTATTAAATTAGCCCTTAATACCCGATGGGTTATTAGTTCATTTTTGCAATGTTGTCATGCCAGCTTAACGGAACTGGAAAAGCTGTGCATTTAGATTCGTATTACTGGCACGAATAAAATTGCATTATTCGCCTATCTTTATGGCATGTACAAAATACTATGAAGCACGATGATATTGGCAACTATGGAAGATGCCAATATCGATTTTATGCTATTCATTTCGGTAGCAAGAGCCGGCGGGTTATGTAAGAAAGTCGAAGCAGGACAGAGTTATCAAACTATATCGAGGCTCTTCCACATAAGACATTTCACGATTGGAAAGTTTCCTTAACTGATTCATTTCTTTGAATCCAATACATTTTTCAGTAAAATGTTTATTGATTTACGAGTAATTTGCTCCCCTTAGATTCTTTGAATCGAAGAAAATTGCTATGAGTCAAATACATTTGTGCAGTTTAGCTCCTTGAAAATTTTTTTTTAGTGTATAAGCATCGGGAATAGTCTCATATAGAGCGCTGTCAGCACATAGACTCATATTGAATGGAGGCGTCGATTTACTAGGGGAGAACACCATTTGTGATTTTTAGTTTCAGTTCATAATTTTTTAGTTGAAAGCTCATTACGTGAGTATTAATTTGCCAAAGCAGTAATGTGCGCTTTTTCGCCGTTTTTGATAAAATCTACTTTGAAATATTCGCCACAGGCCATAATTATAAAGAGGTTTATTTAAAGAAACATTTTTTTTATTCCAATAACAATTTATCTGGGTTTAGTTTTATTTTTGGTTGTAGCTGTAACAATATTTCAGGACAAATTTGAGTGAGGAAAAATCGTTTTAGTTAATTTTTCATTGTATCAAGGAATACAAGAAAAAAGAATCGTTTGATTCGAAAAAATCATTGGTGAAAATCTGAAAAATTTGATTTTACGTCACGTTAGACGTTAAAAATTAAAAAGCTATCAACCCGGGGGCTTTCCACCGACTTTAATTAAACCTTTTGCATTGTACAGCTAAATATGTGTAGTAAAAACTTAAACAAAAATCGCTGTTCGATCATTGTTATTTAGTTATTTAAGCCAATAATTATGAATTATTTCGTATATGTAGGTACATATTTCCAGAGAGGAAGGCGGTAAATTCTCCTTTTTTTGTGTAAAATGGACAATCAAAGAAATGAGGAAAACATTTTTAACAAAAAAAATGTATATTCTTATGTTAATGTAAGTGTTAAATAAATTGTTTCCGAAACTTATGACGGACACTCGCGCAAGCGGCGTCGCAAAGCCTATTAGTATGGAAAATATCCATCCTCTTCAAAAACGTTTTCATTCTTGCGTTCCAATTCTTTTTTAGTTTTCCTTTTTGGGGTATATTTTCCAAAGGTTTTTTGTAAGGTATAAATGCACTTTTACTGTATTCTTATTCACTTATGATCAGTGCTTTCAGGTTCACAGTACTGCGGTTGTAAATTCTACTTCCAGTAACGTCACATATCTTTCAGTTTTTGGTCAGCCATCTTCAAAACACTTGGTTCAATTTTTGTATAGTTATTGATTCATTTTAATTTACCATAATTGCCTATTCAATTATAAAACAATTTTAATTAATTATGACATTTTTAAACGCTTTCTTCTGAATGAAGCACCCCGCCCGAAATGTTTCTTCATGATTATTTCTGAAAGGGTGCATCGGGCAAAAAGGAGAATTTGCAGGCAACTTGTATATAAAATATACATAAAAAACTATGGTATTCACTTTTTCTTTGTCGCCCATACTTTCCGAGATATCCACCCTGGGAGTATGGGGTGAGGTTGACAGCGCTGGTCTCACGCTCCTGTTGTAGCTCAGATCTCCAAATGAGATAGTTTTTCGATAAAAATGCATTGATCTTAAGTTGTAGAGCGAAAAATTCTGCAGAATTTAAGTAACGTGCACTTTTATCCAGAAAGGACCCCCTTTCGATATATGAGCTACGAAAGAAGCGTACGACCCGCGTGGTACAACTCACCCCCTACTCCCAGGGTGAATATCTCGGAAAATTTGGCCGACAAAGGAAACTTGAATACCATAATTTCTTATGCATATTTTATGTACAAGTTGTCTGCAAAAATTCATTTTTCACCGATGCACCCTTTTCAAAATAATCCTCAAAAACCTTTTTTGGGGGTGCTTTCATGCCTTAAGGAATATGGATGCCAAATATTAATCATTATTATTTTTTTTAAAGTTTATAAATGTTAAAAAATTTTGGTCCGCCATTTTGAATTTTTGTTACCTCAAATTCATAATCAGCAACCCCAATATATATATATATATATATATATATATATATAGTGTTTTTGTTGCTCTAGGACTTAATTGATTCAAGTTTTTAATCGATTTTTGGAAATTAAAAAAAATGGATTTTTAAATTACCGAACAAGATTTTTTGTTTAAGTTTTTAATAGATATATTTAGCAACACAATGCAAAAGGTTTAATCAAAATCGGTGGAAAGCCCCCGGGTTGACACGTATAAACCTTAGTTGACTCCTCTATAAGACCAACCGGTCAACCAGCAAATAATTTCGTAATATTAGCCCTGGATGAGCTGAAAGTGAGAAGTTTTAATTTGTGTTAAAGAATGCTTGTTTGGTTTAAAGCAAGTTTTCTTCACTCTTTTAAATATGTATTTTGCATCGAATATTTCTTTGTAAGCCAATTTTGTTTGATTAAAACTAATGTTCTTTAATTCAAACAAAAATTTTTTTGATTGGAATTTTTTTGTTTTTTGTGAATTATTAATCATAGAGTTTCCACTTTCAATTCTCTGCAACTTGAAATTCAGATTTAAAAAACAATTTTCTTACACTTTATAGTCTATGCCTATGGAAATTCTATTCAAAATGACTTCAATATATTTGAGATATTTTCTACTTTTTTCTAATGTAATATATTAAACTTCGAAGAAAGAAAATCTTGGAAGGAACAAACTTTATTGGAACGCCTTTAGGATATTATTTTATTGATTGGGAGCGTCTAAACTCTAAACGTACCGAAAAAATCTGGCTATTTGTACCGAAATTTCGGCAAAAATAGCCCCTTTTCCAGTTCCCGCTATTCGCACCGGAAAAATCGGACTATTCAAACCGAAATTTCGGTACAAATACCGGCTTTGCCAGGTCCCACTATTCGCACCGAGGAAATCCGGCTATTCGTACCGAAATTTTGGTACACGTAGCCACGGCCTTATTGATTCAACAAACGAAGTCTTGATAAGGGTTGGATTTTGTTGAATCGATGCAATCATGTTGTTTGTTTAGTCTTTGACATATTTCCATTGATTTAACAAACTACTATATTAATCAAACACGGTCAATTTTGTAAAGATCAGATTTAAGGATGTACTAAACTCAACTAAAGTTATCTTAAGTTAAAAAATAAGCATTATTAAAAGTAATGTTTAAAATCTAAAAAAATATTCCCATTGTTAATTGTAAGTAATTTTTAAACAGAACTGAAGGCAAACTTCATAAAAAAAGATTTCAGGTTGAAACTGTTTATTTAACAATATTTATTTAGGGTTTATGTTTTTGCTTTCTCTTCAGGTAATTTAAAGTTGCAATTCTTATTTAATCCTAATCTAGTAGGGCTCATTTTATTCCTTGAAAGATTCTCTACAAATCTCTTTGGAACGTTTTTAGTTTAAAAAATTATTTAGGAATTATACAAATGTTAATTTTATAAATAATATTTGTCTTAAATACGTTTTTTTAAATAAAAATTTACCAAAGAGATTTATGGAGAATCTTTTAAGGAATAAAATGAGCCCTACAACAGTAGGACTAAATAAGAATTGCAACTTTTACCGTAAGAGAAAGCGAAAACATAAACTCTAAATAACTAATATTAAATAAACCATTTTGACCTTAAATATTTTTTTCTAAAGTTTGTCTTTAGTTCTCCTTTAGATCCAGATTTCAGATCTCATAAATCATTTTTAACAATGCTCATTTTTGAACTTGAGATAACTTCAGTTTTAGTACATATACTTAATAAAATTAGGAGCCTTTGAAGCCCTCCAACACTTTGTGATGTTTTTTAAAAATCTGTAATAAGTAAAGAAATTAAAAATTCGTTTTAATTATTGTTTTGATTTGTTAACAAAATAACATTTTTTCTGAAGTTGTAGAACTTTTTCAAAATTTATAAAAGGTGTTAAGAAATACATATAACGAGTCGTTTTCCTCTAATTTCTTTAATTTTAATTTTTTTTTCTCTCTTTTTGAGTTTTTCTAATCAAAGGGGTCATTCGGGGGGTCACAGGAAGCTTTTTTCATCGTGTAAGACCCTAAGTGGTTATGCACGGAATCCTGGAAAATCTCTCATTAACCAATACTTTGCCATAGTCAAGTAGAAATTATAATAAATTTAAATTTAAAATTTAAAGCTTTTTCGGGTTTCAATCGTATGCGAAACTATGGGCAAGATTCATAGTTTCGCACACGATTGAAACCGGAAAAAGCTTTAAACTTTAAATTTAAATTTATTATAATGAATCATCGTGAAAGCATTAAATCTATTATTATAGTAGAACTTTTAGAAATTGTAGAAATTGCGCAAAGTGCGTCTGGAAGGGTGGAAGTATACGTATCCAAGTGAGAAACAGAGGGAAGGAAATTGAAGTCACTTAGAAGGGTTCTATAATAAGAATTATTCCAACTTCCAGATGGGAACATTTTCCGATTTCAGGCATATTTTAACCAAGAAATTGAAAAAAGAAAAAAAGAAATTCTACTTGCTAGAATTGACAATTTAAACTCATAATTTGTTCGAGATATTTTAAAAACTAAAATTATCAGAAAAATTATCTAATTTCACTTTAAAGCTTTTATTTTCAAGAATAATTCAATTATTTACAGAAATATCACTATTAGTATGTTGATAGAACTTTCTAAATTAGTGTCAGTTGAATTTCTAAAATTAGACACAACTCATTAATTTTTCACTACCTAGTTGTTTAAGTAAAATGCTAAATTTCGTTTTGTTACCCCTTTGCTCCAATAAGTATTATTTCAAAGAAACGTACGTTAATATAATAGGATTTTTTAGTGCAATAATCCCACACCTGTCTCGATTATAGAAGTAAAAAAAAATAAAAATAAACAAGTTATCGCTCTTTCACTCACGTTCTGTAATATGTCAATTGTTTGCAACGTTTTTATGCAACTTCGTATATAAAATATATCTGGGATTTACTGTGACTCATAATAACGAAAAATAGTTTTCTTTTAAGCGGTATTAATCCATTTTTAATAGATGAAAATGGCTTTAGATATTATTGTTTACAACTCTAATTATCCTCTGATAACTGTACAGTAATAAAAAATCCACATACAAAGTAAATTGCCATTAAATTTGAAAACAAGCGTTCTGACCTTAGTACAAACTCCCATAATTGTTATCCTCCGAAAGCTAAACAATCATAAAAAAATCGTATGCGTCGTAAATTGTCATTAGAATAAAATAAATTATTTAAAATCATGATTTTTGACTATTTATGACTGCTAATGTGCAATCAGTAGATGTTACTGTTATATCTGATTTCTACTACCACTTATATATGTGCGATTGTGGGGCATTATTTCTCAAGTTCGCTTACAAAAAAGTAAATTTTTTTTGATTGGCCTGAAACATTGGCAAAGCGTAGTCATATAGGATGTCAGTTTCTGGGAAAAATATTTGCCACTTGGACAAATATTTACCAATGTGGAGGTTGAATTTTTTTACTTTTGTGTGGATACACTGCCTGTTTTGGCTATATTTAACTCTTTCAATACAAATAAAAAGTGTCGTATTCTAGAGTTTTATAGGATTCTTCACGACCTTTTTGTCGAACATTTTGAAATAATAAATATTATCTTTATTTTTATTGAAAGAGTTAAAAATATCCGAAACAGGTAGTGTATCCACACAAATGAAAAACATTTCACACCCTCCCCCTCGGGAAATATTTGTCAAAGTGACAAATACTTTTCCTGTATAACCTTCTATCCAGTAGGAATATAATTTTCCAATGTTTAAATCCAATCGAAAAATTTGATTTTTGTAGTGAGAACATTTGAGAAATAATTGCCTATAATCCTACGTAGTATGCAAGCAATAGTAGAAATAATTCATAATAGTAACATCTACTGATTGCACATTGAAAATACAGTGATTCAGAAATATTTTTTATTGATAATAAACTAAAATACATATGTATTAGCAGTCCTAAATAGTCAAATATGTAATCTACTTAACTTTAATGAAAAATCAGGTTGTATAAGAATTCTTTATTGATAACAATTGCAGATGTATACGGATGTTTTCATTGCTGTATAGTTTTCAAACGATAATTGTAGTTGTAAATATTAATTTTTAAAATCCTTTTCATCTATTAAAAAATTTATTTCTTACCGTTTTAACCAAAAATTCACTATTATTCGTCATTTTCAGCTTTATCGTTGATGCGCGAACATAAGATATTTTTTTTTATTTGTAGCTTTTTGAGGGAAATCCGGGTACCAAACTAAAACTTTTGGATTCCCTCTGAACTTGAAAAAAAGTATTTTTTCGCCGCCCTACTATACGCAGCTTTTGCGTGCCAAAAAATATTAGGCATCCCTCTTTTTTTGCAAGGTATGAATTTAAAAATTGAATACAGTACAATTTATTTTCAAACTTTTCTGAACACATTATCGATTATCGATAAACTAGTAGGTTTTTAGTGCACTTATGTTAAAATTGTACCTTTTTTATCTGTAAATATGTGGGACGTAAAAGTCGAGAGAATTTATTCAATCGGTTTGAAAGACCTCCCCTTGTTCTTTTAAAAACATATCCTTCGACTGTCGATAAGAAAAATTTACCATTGCCCATAATGCATTTCGAACGTTAGCATTAAAGAGTCAAAGCACGTCAGATACATGGATGTAGGTCAAAACACGTTTTGTCACCAGCAGTGAGAGCACTGAACCTTATTTACTGTAGAAGTGTAGGTGCTGTCGGTAGGCCTTTGGG
Source organism: Andricus curvator (assembly GCA_932195095.1). Taxonomy (NCBI): domain Eukaryota; kingdom Metazoa; phylum Arthropoda; class Insecta; order Hymenoptera; family Cynipidae; genus Andricus; species Andricus curvator. The sequence continues at coordinate 61,870 of CAKNYM010047915.1, forward strand.
TCAATACTCTTCAAGGGCATTGACCTAATTTCTAAAACCGACTTTTCACTATTCTCTGTTTTCTCAGATTTTATCAAACTTCATCATTTTTTGGTGCAATTATAATGTTCGATGTTAGTTACAGTTTAATTGAGCAAACATTTCTATGGCTAAAGAACATCTCTCTCTTTGAATTAAAGATCATCTCTTTGAATTAAAAATCATCTGTTGGACTCAAAAATGATCTATTTGAATAAAAGAACATTTCTTTGAATCAAAAACTGTCTATTTGAATCAAAAACTGTCTATTTGAATCAAAGAACATTTCTTTAAATAAAAAAAAAGTTTAGGCCAAGAAATGTTTACTGATTCACTAATCATTTCTCCGACCTTATTTAAATGCAACCTGTTTTAATTTTAAGAAATGTTCTCTGATTCACGTAAACACTAGGCGAATTAATTTTTCTTGATTTTATCATTAATTGAATTAAACAACATTTCTCTACATAAACAAAATTCTTCAAATAAAATAAATAAACATAAAATAATTTGTCAAAGTTTTGCAGACTATCCTAAATTTTTTTGAGCATATATAAACGTTCTCGCACTCAAAATTCGTCTACAAGACATGAAGAAGATTTCAGCAATTAAAATGGGGAGACCCTGAATTAAATAAAATTTAAAAATTCTTAAATCTCATAGTTTTGCAAAAATCGCTGGTATCATTCTTTTCACAATCTACATAATATGCCCGATTTTTAACAATGGTGGAAGATTGAAATATTTTTAGTTTTTATATTACAAAATATTATTTTTTTAAACTTCAAAAGACTAAAATAATGTTTAAAAACTTTGATAACTATGTTAACATTTTTTTCAGCCTGTAGAATCTTTGGCGAACTCCAACATTACCTAAAGTTTAAATTAAAAAGACTTCAGTAATTAATTCAGAATCTGGCCATTCTAATGGCTAAAATCTTGTCATTTTTTTGTTTAGGTAAATTTTGAGTGCAAGAAAGTTTGTATGTGCTCAAAAAAATTTTAAGATGAAAATATTGAAATCTTACAAGTTTTTTAAAAGTGGGCATAACGCATATCCTCAGGTTATTGATCGATCCATTTCAAATGTACAGAGGTTATAGTAAATTAAAGTTACTTTAAGTGTCAAGAGACTTCAGAGATTTCTGAAGAATTCACTGACATCAGGAAAATTCAAGTGACTTCATGTGACTTCTTGATGTGACTTCTTTATGTGACTTTATGTTAATTCAAATGACCAGATATTTTAAAAGACTTCAGGAGATTTAATTAGAAGTGTACGTCTGACTTCACGAGTTGACGACCTCTCGTCAAATACATTTTTTTAGTCAAAGATTCTCGAGTAATTTATTTATTAAATTCTGCAAGTAAATAATTGCAATGTTTGTTAGATTTTAAGACATGTTCTTTCTTTCACATAAATTAACGCAAAATTTTTAATGATTTACAAAAACTTTCGTTTAATCCTTTAATTCAAAGATAAATTTACCTAATTTAATTAAGGATAGGTGTCCACATGTTCAGAAATAATCCGGCTATTTGTACCGAAATTTCGGTACAAATAGTCCGTTTTTCATGTCCCACTATTCGTACCAAAAAATTCGGCTATTTGTACCAAAATTGTTGTACACGTAGCCACGACCTTACTTAAATTGAACTGTATACTGAAGAATTATGTATTCGACTGTAAAACACACTTTTTCGGGGTATTTCTTTGATTCCAGGAACATTTTTTTTTGTTCCGTATATGATAGAAGTATTTTTATATTAAAAATTGAATGGAAAATTCCAAAGCAATGAATCGTAAGTAGAAGTTATTTTTCTACAAGTGAATGTGAAAATAAATTGGATGATCAGTCATTTAAGATTCATTTGGATTCATTCAAAGCCCCTTCCAATTCGACTTGAGGTTAAGAGCCCTCATCATTGAGTTTAAGTAATGGTTTCATTTCTATAAATAGAAACTTTTTTTTTTGATTATTCATTCCAAAATTTATTATCTTGAACGAAAGGGGGAAGAAGAGTGGCCATCACTGGGACGCTGTAGACAGTGGTTCTTTTTACTTATTTTAATAACCAGTGGAGCAATTTGTTTCAAACTTTAGGGATGAATAAAATATATGCGAACATACCAAAAGCTTGAGCCATCTAAATCCATTAAGAAATAAGGAAAATGAAAAAAAAAAACGGTTTTTTAGATTATGCTTTGATCAATATTGCCAAGGGTCTCAACTAGAACATATGATGTCATAGAATGTTCAAAATTGCATCAATAAATGAATATAAACAATTCGATTATAAGCGGAATTTGGTCAACACTGGGTAGGAAACAGTGGGTCGAGTTAATTTCCGCGTAACAAGTATGTACTAATATAGATCACAGTTAGATTTTAATTGCTAAGTAAAATTAAGACCCAGTTAAGAAACCGCGTACCATTTCCTATAGGTTAAAACACTGCAAAAGCCTAGTAGCATCACATTCTGTTTTTCCATCGTTTAGGGAACGTAAACTGAGTACTGCATTTTTCATTGTGTCACATTTTTATATAAATCGACTATTCTGAACACTTTTTCTTGTAGTTCTATGAAAAATAATTTTGTTCATATATTGGAAAATAAAATATGATGATCGACACATTGTGGCCAGACGACTTCAGAAACAAGAACCATTTATTTTCTCACAAAAACGTTAAACTTGTATAATCAACTGTACAAAATACTTGAAATCATACTTGCACCATGCAGTTAAATGTATAACCTTTAGATTGACGTTATTTAACGTTATGGATTACGTGAAATTTAGGCATAACTACGACTTTGAAAATTACCTAAACTAGCCACTCTCCTCTATTTGCAATTCTGTATAGGTCGCATCTCGGTTTCGCTGCTAATGCTGAAAAAAATTTTTTGTTCGGTAATTCACTTTCACAGCTGTTATTTATCCACTCTTCTATCTTTTCCACGCAGTTCTTATCTATTAATTCTTTTGCTACCCTGCAAATTACTATATGATCCAAATTCTCTACATATTATATAATAATCTCTTAATAATTGAATGTATTTTTTCCGGGAATGATTTCTAGTGCCCTGATTTAGAATTCAAAAAGTCGAACGAATTCAGAACCAGATTTTATATAGCATTGGAGGATATATTAGTCTTGAAACTTGTTCGAGGATCTTGCGATATTATCCTGTCCACGTCGAACTTGGAAATTAACGAGTATGACGACGAGAATCGCTTCCGGAATGTCGACGAGTTTTACCTATCTCCTTTCTACAATAAAACCTAGGACCCAGTCATCTTGGCAGAATACGTGTAAAGCATGAACAGCATGATTCCGTTAGAATCTATTTTGCTCGCGCGAGGTGATCAAGATCATGGAAAATAATTTGCAGAGAGAATGCAATTATATATTACACCGTGAAGGGATTGCCTTGAACAGGATTCAGTATTTAGTTTAACGATAAATTAAAATTAAGGCGCGAAAACTTCATGATCCAAGTATTAAATTCATTTATCGTTTTATTATAATTTAATTAAAAATGATTATTACAAGAAACTCCTTTTATTTATTTCCAAGGATTTGCTTTTTCTTAATCTGTAAACTCCCATAGAATAAAATTTATTGATTACAAAAAAAATCTTCAAGTCCGCAACATTGTTTATAAGTATGTCTACTTGCATTAGGAATTATTTCCTTTTTGAATTAAAAATATAACAATTACATTTTTTAAAGAAATTGACAAGAAGAAGTAATCAAGTCTCAGAAAGAAGTTTTGATTACGTACATGTAATTAGAGACCAAAAAAGAAGTGGATTTGCGAATGTAACTCAATGACAATTGCAAAGTAATCGGAAAATAATCGCAGAATAATTATAGATTGAAGAGGAAATTATTCTTTCTGAACAATGCATAAAGAGCGAAATCAAAAGTAAATTCAAATTTAATCTTTTAAATTATTTAATAATCAATTTTGTACTACTCTGTTATTTAATTCGAGTAAATTGTGAATTTCTAAATGACTGAAGATTGAGCAACAAGATTTTATAAATTATCAGACAGTTTAGATTGTAATAAAGCTGATTTATAGTGTCCTGAATTCCTTCCCTGATTTTAGTTATAGCTAAAGTGCATGTCCACTTTAGTGGGTCAAGCACCTTTCTGAAATAGAGGCAAAGCTAAAACGCACATAGAGGTACATTAAGCTACATCATAAGTACTATAATCATGGTTTTCATGGTCGTAGATATCAAACTTAATGGTTGCGATGGGCTTTTAGTGACGTACAGTAAACATATATTTTATGCAAAATCAGTTTACGATTGATGGTAACGAGTCTCGAGTGCTTTTTGATAACATGAATTTTTTCAGATACGTCACTTCTTTAAGGGCATGTGAGCGTAACCTCAACATTTTTGTTCACATTTTTTTCAAAAGCAACTGACGTTCACACAAAATGCGATATCGAGTTGAAAATTTGGAAAACTAAATATGAAGCACTACGAAACGCGGGTCTGGTCCTACATTTTTATAATTATAAAAAAAACAAAAACAAAAATTTTTGTCAAAAAATAATTTTTTCATCATTATAAAAATTTAGGACTAGACCCGCGTTTCTTAGTGCTTTATATTTAGTTTCCCAAATTTCCAACTCGATATCGCGTTTTGTGTGAACGTAAGTTGGTTTTGAAAAAAATGTGAAAACAAATTTTGAGGTTACGCTAACATGGCCTTAAAAAAAAAACAAAGTGTCTAGACACACCAGAAATATTTGGTCTACACTCACCGATTTTTGGTGAATCGATTCGCCCTTTCCAGTTACATTCGTGCTTTATTTCTAAATCTTTCACATCTTTAATATAAACTTTTCAAGTTAAGATATTATTCAGCATGAAGTAATTTTCTTAGAAATTTGTTCAAATTGGGAATATCGATTCATTAAAATGCTATCTAAGGGTATGTGCAATTAGAAACAAGTTGACTATTCCAAAGTTGAGATAATTGAAACTGAATTGAGCACTTTATGCAAGTAAGCCCTATCCTATAGGGCATAGGCCTGTAGGGTGTTAAAAATGCCACTCAGTTTACCATAGCAGCTAAACTTTTCTTACGATTTTTTTTTCAACTGAGAAAACTTAAATTAAATTGAATGAAAGAAATAACTAACTTAAAAAATAATGTATTAGTAGTGTAATATTAGAAGTCTATATTTAAAAATTTAAACAGGCCCGCGCTTTTCGGTATATGTTCAGTTGAAAAGGTCGGCCCCCGTCATCCCCTGAGCATCACTGTGATATCATTTTTCATAATATAATTTCTTACTGCAAGAAATTTTGTCTTTAGACCAATATAATTATAAATATATAAAATCAATATTCTATATTAAGACGAAAATATATTTAAAAATATAATGTTGGGTCAAATAATTTCAGTGGTTGTAACAAAAATCGACTATTGTGATTTATGATTACAAATTTTAAAAGATGGACTGTTTGAGGAAATCCATTTTTTAATTTTCAGAATAACTGCCGCCATTTAATAAAAAAATCGTAATTTTTTGACAATTGGAAGGATAAATTCAATAGTTCGTAAGTCCTAAAATTTTTTTTTTACTAAACGCTAAACTACGCTTTCCTTTATTTTTATGGTTAAAAGAAGGGCCAGAGATTCTTTAGTTTAAACAACATTTTTTAAATCTTTTCAAGAGTATGAATTAGGTGCAAATACACCAACATTTTTTTAGACCAACTCATGTCCACACGAAATGAGATTTCAAGTTAAAAGTTTGGGAAATTAAATAAAAGACACTAAGAAATGTTTGTGTACCCCTAAATTTTTATAATTGCAAATAGCTGTGCCTTTTATTTAAGGTAGTGTCTATACATCTGGACACAAGCCACAACCCGCCTTTCTTTTTTCAGCTCCCCCTTCCCCTTGCCAGGTCCGTACGCTTAGACTCAGCCGTGTTATAAACATATGAACGTGCGGACTTAACGGACGTTTAGACTCGCCTTTATTGAATCATAAACTTCCAAATCAATATTTTATTTCTTTTAATGGGCCCAACAAAATGTCGGTAATGTAGGAATTTACTGGCTGTTACAAAACTGCGTCACGCTATTTTGAACACTTTTTCCACCCCTCCCATTCATCGTCACAGATCATCACATTCTACACCCCCCCCCTCCCTCTCAGAAGTATGACGTAGTTTTTGAACAGCCCCTTACACCTAATTCTAGTACATGCCCTTAAAATACTATGTGCCCAAAGTTACAAATTTTCTTTTCCCTGTTTAAAATTTTGATTTAAAATTAATTAAAATATGTGCAATAAAAATCTCATATGAGAATTTGTTGGAAATACTCTAAAAACTGCAATGAAATTCCTTGATAAAATTCGTGGCTAAAATTAATTATAAAGCAAAATCTGTAATTTAAGACATTGAAATTGTATTTTCTAGAGGTGATAATATTTTATACTATGCTAGTATACTTTTCTATTTTCATGACAAAAAGTTTAATAACGGAGAATTGAAAGAAAGGAAAATGTATACAATAAAATTAATATTTCTTTCTATTTTACAGAAGTTCGGAGGATCATGGATCCAGCGGAGGTGGAGGAGGAGGCGTCGGAGGAGAAAGAGGAGAGGGTTTTGAGTCGAGAGGATCGCACGGTAACTTCTACGGTAGCGACAGCAGGAGCAACCGCGTGGGCGGCGGCGTTGGTGTTGGCGTCGTCGTGGGCCACCAGGTCGATCCGACTTCCGGCGAGTCGGTCGGTTACATACCCCGTATACGTCCGCCACCAGGTAGCGGTTATCACGTGACGCCGCCGAGGGCGAGGGATCGGCTCTACCCGCGAACGGGTCCGTATTCCAGCGGGCCGCCACCCCCGCCCCATATAGACCGCCACCGCAGTAACCTCCAACCCTCATCCTGGACGAGTTACGAATCGGCCGGTTCGAGGTACGGATCTGGCCCACCTCCACCATCCCCAGCGACAACGGATTCTTATCCCGACGAACCAGGTAATATATCAACATTTGTATCATTTGCCTTTAAATACCCTGGAAATTAAAAAGACATCTGCTAGTAAAGAGGACGTCGAACAACTATAAGAAAGGGTTGTGTCATGTGGGCCTAGTTAACAATAAATTCTAGGAGGCGTGGTTAAGTAAAATTAGAAAAAAAGGAAAAATAGCGGCGATAAGTAGCGATCATTACTAGGAGTGTAGATATCAAGCTTAATGACTTAGTGACGTACAGTAAACATATATTTTATGCAAAATCAGTTTACGATTGATGGTAACGAGTTTCGAGTGCTTTTTGATAACAAGAATTTTTTTATAGGCGTGGTTGAGGGGCGTGTCTAAAGCGCTGGGTTATCAGATTCGCAAATGTGCGTTACTAGGGGGAGTGAATAAAAAGGGTTGTTCGCAGGGGCCGTAGTTAAAAAAATTGTTCTTAGAAATGTTGTTATGTTTCTTTTTCTGTGTTCATGGATAATGGGCGTTGATGAAAAGCAGCGTCGTTATTTAGAATATCAATTCGGCGTTACTAGGTGGAGTTTATAGAAAGGCGTGATTGAGGGGCGTGCCTGCTATCTAGTGAGCGTGGTTTATTACACATCACTATCTAATTTAAGTTAAAATCCTGCCCATTTCTGTTAAATAACACAACAAAATTTTGTTGCAGGGAATGGTATTGGTGGCAACAGTAGTAGTGGTTTAAAACAACACAAGAAACAGAGGAGAAAATCGAGAAGTAGCAGCAGTTCGCCGAGTGGAAGCAGCAGGTCGGGTAGCTCTAGTAGTAGTCGAAGTGGTAGCTCTGGTGCCAGTTCTACTGGCAGTAGTTCACCTGGAAGTTCTCCGCATCGTACCGGAAATGCTAATTCCCCGGACGATCGGAGGCCACACGCGATATGCGTGCGGAATTTGCCGGCGCGTAGCAGCGACACCTCACTCAAGGACGGGTTGTTTCATGAGTACAAGAAGCATGGAAAAGTCACCTGGGTAAAGGTCGTCGGCGCTGCGGGGGATAGGTATGCCCTGGTCTGCTTCAAGAAACCTGAAGACGTGGAAAAGGCACTTGAAGTGTCACATGACAAGTTGTTTTTCGGCTGCAAGATCGAAGTAGCTCCTTACCAGGGTTACGACGTCGAGGACAACGAGTTTCGACCCTATGAGGCTGAGTTGGACGAGTACCATCCGAAGGCGACGAGGACACTGTTCATTGGAAATCTTGAGAAAGACGTTACCGCGTCAGAACTCAGGAAACATTTCGAGCCCTTTGGAGAAATAATCGTTAGTATTGTTCAGTTATTTATAGTTTTTATCTTTATTTGAGGTCTGATTAAAAATGTAATTTTAAGTCGGATTTATCTGTGCAGGAAATTGATATTAAGAAACAGGGAGCAGTGACGAGCTACGCCTTCTGCCAGTACTCGGATATCAGCAGCGTCGTTAAGGCGATGCGATCGATGGATGGAGAACACTTGGGCTCGAATCGGATCAAACTCGGATTCGGAAAGTCAATGCCCACGTCCTGCGTCTGGGTCGATGGCATCGGAGGTAGTACATCTATTCTCCACATTTTTCCACCAGAAATCAATATTAAAAAATGATGTTTCGTCACCTAAAGTAATTAGATGCTGATGATAATGTATAATTTCTAAGTTCTTTTCAAAATTGTTGTTCCAATAAACTAGATGAGTTCATGTTTCTAATTGTTGGAATGGTTTGATTGCAGAGTGCGTTTCAGAGAAGTACATCAACATGCAGTTTCATCAGTATGGGTCAATCACACAAGTGGTGGTTGACAGGGAGCGAGGGCATGCTTTAGTTTTCTTCGAGCAGATCAGCTGCGCTCAGACCGCGGTGAAAGAAATGAGAGGAACAACACTCCGGGGACGTCGCTTGCAAGTGGACTTTGCCTCGAGGGAGTGCCAGGAAACGTTTTACGAACATCTAGAACGTCAGGGGTTTGCAGGCGAAAAACCTTGGGACACAAGGCCAACTCCGGCTGCTACTTTCGACGTTGCGTTAGTACATTTTTCATTATTTCTTTTTAGACTTTTACAAAAATGAATTTCTGATTTGATTGCCTAATCTAAAGTTGATTTTGTTCAGAAGGGAACGGCCTTTCGAGCCAGCTGTGACTGTTCCAAACGCTGGAAGCAGATTTACTCGCTACGAGACACCACCGAGAGCGAGGGCAGCGAGTTACAGTCGAACTCCAGGAGGCGGGAGCACACCTGGAGCGAGTCCAGCTCACCCGACTGCCATTTCCAGAACCAGCAGGCGATCGTATCAAGATCCATATTACGAAAGCGACTTTGGCGAGCCAACGCCGAGGAGATTCCGAAGCTACGACGAATTCAGCCAAGGCAGCGGTGCGAGTCACGACGACTACGATGGTGCAGCGATCGGCGAAAGCAAGCTCAATGATGAAGACTGTCCATCTTTATCTCGGAGGCATACTATCCAGAGCGTTGTGACAAGTGTTGATCCACCGGTGCCTCCGCCTCCTTTATTACCTCCGCCTGATATCAGGCATCTTCAGAAGGAGCGGGTGCACTTGTTGGAACAACTCGAGGAGTGTCACAGCAGTGGTGACGAAGTCGTTTTCGCACCGAAGAAAAGGCCGAAGCTCGATGGAGCGGCGTCGATACTTTGTGACGACGACGAACCGGAGATTGCTTCGCTTCTTGTTACCTCGCATTCCGGGAGAAAAGGGATGGAAGTCAGGAGGGTTAGTGATAGCAAGGTGATAGTGCATCACGGGTCGAGGAGAGGCAGCTGCGAGGGAAGGGGTCCTGGACCTTGCAAACGACGAAGAGATGCCACAAGGTAATTTCTATTTTGAGAGTTTTAAGTTTGTAGCAGAATCAGATTCCCGCAACTAATACATTTAACACTGATGTCGCTATCAGCGGTCAGTACTTACATGCTTTGTTCTATTTAATGTCCCATTCAACTAAACCCAATTTCTTCTTTATTTCACAGACATCACGATCCTCATGAGGTTTCCAGACCAGGAACGCCGCTCGTTGACGAGAGACCGGACGACGGGCCCACCGAGCCTCGAACGTTTCGAGAGAGAATTCACGGCGGTCCTCTCTCCTTGCCTCTTCCGAGGTTTGCCTCGCAGGTAATGAACAACAATAACACGAGTAACAGCAACAACAACAGCAGTGGCGGTTCGAGGTCGACTCACGTTACTCTAGCCAAAATCGCCAGTCCACCTTGTGCCTCGAGCCTACCATCAACAAGTCCTAGAATGGCACCTCAGCCTCCAGCTTCGCCTCCACCTCGGAATCCAAGTCCGAGTCCCACCAGCTCCGACAGCGAGACAGCATCTCAATCCCCGAGCCTCGAGGAAAGAATAAAATCTCTGAATGAGAAGTATGAAAAATGGTCTGGATCTCGAGCTATCAGCGCCGCTGGTGGCGACGCTCTTGCCAAACTAGATGCCTCTGCCTCGGAACGTTTCAGATTTCGGCACAAGCTCCTTGATCTTGATCTCCACGAGGTCCAACCCTCTGACATCGTAAAATCTGTCCTCGCGAAGAGGAGCGTTTTCGACGAGGATTCCAAACGTTTGGAGAACTTCAATGAGAAGTACGAGCCTCGAGAGTTCACGGGTGTGATAGGCGTGAGCTCTATGATTGGCAGCACCGGAAGTCTTGCGGGTGTGGGTTGCACCAGCAAGGTCTGTCTGCAGTATCCATTTCCTAGTCATCCACCGGTGCAGACTGCCTCGTCTAGCAGTCTGACGACCTCAGCGACGACGCCGACGCTCAAAAGTGACCCGAGAACGGCGACACCGCACAGCTGTGTGCATCCGAACCCAACAACTCCTGTCACACCTGGTACGTCGATCAAGACAGTCAGTCCGGAATTGCCACCAGTTTCACTACCAATCACGGCCCTGGTTAGTGCGACGGCAGCGAGTAGCGGCAGTAGTAGTGGTTTAGTATCAGCAAGTTTAGCATCAGCAAATTTAGCATCAGCGAATAGTCTTCTTAGTAGCAACGGTAGTGTAGGAAATTTAAATAGCGTTCATTCCCAGAGCGCTCTGACGAGTCGGACAATCAATCCTGTTGTCACTTGCCCTGTGACGATGACGGGATCGACGAACTCGACGATAATTAGCACGACGATGGCGACTGCCACGACGACAACAGTCGCGATCTCAACGGCATCGACCTTAGCGTTTAACGTGAGTCATCAACCTTCCACACCTTCGTCTACCTCGTTATCAACTTTATCTTCCTCCTCTTCCTCATCGTCTTCGTCGTCTTCCTCCTCTGAGGTTCCAAGAGCCAAATTGAGAAAGGAGGCTGTGAATAGTAGGGAAAGTCGTGACTCCAGGGACAGTAAAGACTCCAGGGATGGTAAAGATACCAGGGATGGTAAAGATACCAGGCATGGGAAAAAGGAAGCTAGGAAAGCAAGAAAGGAGGAGTCGGAGGATAAGAGTCGGAAGGAGGAGAAAGAAGAGAAGCCCAATATGGTCGAGAGGGTAGAGACTGAGAAGGAGGCGAAGGAGGGTAAAGAGACCAAATATGAGAGGAAGGAAAGAGAGGAGAAAGAGAGGCGAGAGAAGGAAGACAGGGAGAAGCAAGAGCGGAGAGAAAAGGAAGAAAGGGATCGACAGGAGAGGAAAGAACGAGAAGAGAGGGAAAGGCGTGAAAAAGATGAGGAAAGAAGAGAACGAGAAAGGCTAGAAAAGGAGAGGCAGGAGAAGGAGCGAAAAGAAAGAGAAGAGCGAGAGCGAAAGGAAAAAGAAGAGATCGAACTCCGGGAGAGGAAAGAAAAAGAAAGGAAAGACCGAGAAGAGAAAGAGAGGCAAGAAAGGAAAGAAAGAGAAGAACGGGAGAGACGAGAACGGGAACGAGAGGAGCGAGAAAAGAAAGAAAAAGAGCTGCGATTAGAGCGTGAAAAGCAGGAAAAGGAAAGACTTAGGAAAGAAAGAGAAGAGCAAGAAAGGCGAGAGAAGGAAGAGCGTGATAGGCTGGAAAGGGAAAAGAGACGAGAAGAAAAAGAAAAGCTCGAAAAGGAAAGGAAGCGAGAAAGGGAGGAGAAAGAACGATTGGAAAGAGAGAGGAGAAAAGAGAAGGAAGAACGGGAAAGACAGGAGAAGGAAAAGAGAGAAAAAGAGGAAAAGGAGAGGCTTGAAAAGGAGAAGAGGAGAGAAAGAGAAGAACAGGAAAGGAGGGAAAGGGAAAAAGCTGAACGCGAGAAGAGGAAAGAAAGAGAAGAGAAGGAAAAAGAAAAGGAGAAGAGAGAACGGGAAGAAAAGAGAGATCGAGATGAGAAAAGAGAACGAGAAGAAAAGAGAGATCGAGAGGAAAAAAGAGATCGAGAAGAGATTAGAAGACCGATGGAAAATCACAGTCATCAGTCTGTTCCTCCTGCTCCTGTTCAAACTCCCGCGCCAGTTGCTATCAAACGGCGCTGTTCTTCCCAAGATACTCCTGTCGAAGACGACGCTAAGCGCATGAAGATTTCTGATCACAGAAGAGACAGCAAAGACCGATCTAGACAAAACAGGAGGTCCGAAGACCGAAAACATAGGAACGATTCGCATCGATCTAGTCGAGAAAGTAGAGATAGTAGGGAAAGTAAAGACTCACCTGGTCAAGAAAGTAGAGATAGTATTCAAACTTCCTGCGATCTTACGAGAGAGTTGAGCCGAGAAGGAAAAGAAAACAATCGTGATTCAAGTGGGAAGGAAAAGCAACGTAGCAAAAAGAATCGTTCCGAAAGGTCGGAGAAGGAATCTAGAGAAAGGAGTTCCATTTCTCAAGATCCTGACAAGGATTTCCTAGCGAGGCTTGAGTTGGCGAAGAGGAGCGACCCGAATGTTCCAAACGATCAAGGGATGATGGTCCATCACGTGAAGGAGATGCAGCATCATCATGAGCATCAGCAGAACATGCATAGCGATTTGGATGAAGGAGCTTTGTCCACTCACGAAATGCAAGGAATGCGACATCCGTCTGCCACCGATACTGATAGTGATGAGCCTAAAAAGCATTCGATCTTTGACATTGTCGATGACGGGCCTGCGTATATCAGTATGTACGATAAAGTGAAAGCCAGGTCGACGAAAAACATGCAAAAGCTCGAGGAGGAGAAACGCCAGGTGAGACTAAAGGACAAGTTTTCTCAGCTGAAGCAAAGTCGAGCGAGACGAGAGGAAAAGAAGCAGAGCACTTCCTGGGATGGAGATTCTGTGAGCAGCAAAGCCCTCACCGAGGACGAAGGCACTTCAGAATCTGATTCCGCGAGAGCAAAATCACTTTCGAGAAAGGGTTCCCGTTCACGCATCCATTCGGATACAAGCGAGGAGGATGAGTCCTTTAATAAACACACAATAGTCAAGACCGAGAGGTTTCACGAAAGCGATGTTGATCTTGGTTTTGCTGATTCGGAGGAGAAACATAATCCTCTAGAATCGCCGAAAACTAGCGTGATGGTGAACAACATTAGGGTTACGATAAAGGAAGAACCGAGGACATCTGATGAAGAGGAGAGGATGTCTTTCTCTGCGAACCATGCAGTGGCGAACAACCATGAAAGGGACTCCCGCAAGAAGTCACACAAGAAGAAGCAAAAGCGACAGAAGAACTCGATGAGCAGTGAGGAAGGCATCAAACTTGAACCGTCCGATAGTATGGAGCACAAGAATATCAAGGTCAATGCCACTAGTACGAATCTTGATTGTCATGTTAATCACTCGCCCGAGTCGGCCAATACTACAATCTCCACTAAATCCCTCAACACTTCGCTTATTGATAATGCTGAGGAGAGAATGCGGGCTGATAAGAAGCAGCGGAACAAGAAGGAAAAACGCAGGGAGAGAAACATAGAGGAAAAAACCAAAGCTAGGAGAAAGAGGCTCAATAGACAAGAGGCGAGAGATAGTCAAAGAATGGAAGACATCTTCGGTCCCCTTTCGGACGATGTTGATGAAAATCCATCCAATGCTTTCTTCAACAGGCTCGGGAGTATTCCCAATGAGAACAACGTTTACCATTCCGATAGTGATGGGAATCGAAGTCCAGATATTGAAAGAGTCAGAAGAAAATCCGAAAAGAAGCGACGACATCAACCTCAGGACGAAAACAGTGTTGACCTTGCGGAGGCTGGACGGGAAATCGAAGCCAAGCTTCTTGGTTTGCCGAATTCTCCCAAATCCGCCGTTTGCGCCGAGTCTGCCGATCACGACGTCTTTCGATTCACGGATGATAACGACAGTGTCGAACCTTCAACTCCGAACACAGTTCCTGAAAAGATCAAGGAGAAGAAGAAGAAGAGAAAGAAGTCGAAAGAGGAGCGAGGACGCAAGGACTGTCACCACCACCATCATCACCATCACCATCATCATGATAAAGGTGGAGCCTTGCCCTACCTTGGAGCAGAATCTAGTCCTCCTAGAGCGAGCAGTCCTATCCTTTCGAAAGAGATGTCGCCTTCTCTTCCGCCGTCCAGAGAATCAATGCCAAGTCCGATACCCAAAATACCTTCAACCATTACCAATATTTCTCCATCCCTACCGACCAATGCAATTCAAAAAGAGTTCAAACTCGAAAAGAAGAAGGAGAAGTTCATTCCAGGTTTCGGTATCGAGATTGATGAAACTATGCATGAGAATGCTGTCAAGAGTATTTCCGAACCCGAGACAATAGACACGAGCAATCAGTCTCGAAACAGCAGAGAGGAAACAGAAGTACCAGCACCAGCTTCTCCTCCATCGCAACCTGAAGACAAACCCCGAGTTGCTATTTCACAAGAGGAAACCGAGGTTGCAGTTGCTGCTCTCATGGCTGAGAACTTTGGCGGACCTCCCGAAGATTATTCTTATGAATGTGAGGAAGAAGAAACTGAGGCTGATTCTTCCAACGGTCCACCACCTGAGGCTCCTCAAGAAGACGTCGAGGAAATGCAACAAGCTGTTGAGAGCTTGAATGCTTCTGCTGTTGGAGAAGCTGAAGCAGATCTGAAACCAGACACTCCTCAGAGCGAACACGATCTGCAGATTGATACTGACACTGAAGAGGATCCAAACTACGAGAGCTTTGATCTCACTCAACCACCAAAGACGCCAGACATTCCATCTTTCTACAAGGCGCCGGCGAAAAATCCAACAAGTTTGGAAAAACCTCACGAAAATCGGTTACCACCAAGCTCAAATATTTCTGTAGCCAAGCCTTCGAGTCCTCCTGGTGTAATCTCACATGCGTGGGCGGTGAACGAACCAAAGATACGAGAAGTTGCTAAAGTCGCTCCGCAAGTTGCTGCTCAGGTCGAGCCTCTGAAACCAAATCTGGGTGCTAACGAACCTGAAAGACCATCTCAAAATTTGCCACAAGGTTTGTCTCAAACTTTACCACAAAGTTTGTCTCAAACTTTACCACAAGGTTTGTCTCAATCTTTACCGCAAACTTTGCCTCAGTCATTGTCTCAACCTTTGGTGCCACCTGCAAATCAATCTCGAAGGACTTCCACAACATCTCCTACACCGCCTCCTCAGTACAAACCAACACCTTGCGGAGTTCCAGTTTTAAACGAAGTTCCGAGGATTCCGGCAGTGAGCCCAAGACCAACACCGATAGGATATCAACCTCTCCATCAAAGACTCCCTGTCACTCCACAAAGTCAGATGGTTCCCTTGAGACAAGTTGCACCCAGAATGCAGAATGTTCCTGCTTCTTGTTCCGCTAACTTGGCACCTTTACCGCCCTTGGTTCCATCAAGAATGCCGCCTCTCATCTCTGCTCAATTGTCTCCAAGGGTCTCGCAACCTCTCTCTCCAAATGGTCAATGGTCTCGTAACCCTGTTATGACTCCTCACGTTCCAAGTGGAGGCAAACCTTCACCTCCACCAGTCAGGATTCCAGTCAGCGTTCCTATTTCTGCTCACAAACCAGACACTCCAGCGCAACACATCTATTCCACAGCAGCTAGTCAACAACCAGTTATTCAACATGCTCCTGGAATGAGAGCATTGGCTCCAAATTACCCACGTGGAGGTCTACCACCTTTAACTTTGAACATACCACCGAGACCTTACATGCCTAATGTTCCACCTTTAACCCCTGGAGGTCAAATTAAGAGGGACGCGAACTTAGGTGGGAAATCCGTTATAGAAACATTGATTCCTGTGAATCCTAACGAACCTCAGAGACATGACGAGCCTAAATTGTCTCCTGCAGTTCTTCCTGAATCTACGAACAAGGCTTCTACCTCTCCAAAGGTTCCTTCGCCTAATCAACCTCCAACATACATACCTGAGACTGCGAAAATTGATATCAGCGCCAGTACCTCCAGTCCCATCTTTGGAAAACCTTTGTCTTTGGAGACTACGATGCTTTCTCCTCGACAGAAACAACATCCTGACAGTACTTTGCTTTCGCCGAGGCAAAAACAAGACATGTCGAATCTTCAGCTTCTGACAACTCATATGCCGAGGGCTTCAACACCCAGTCCTGTTATTGTTTCTCATGGCCAACATCTCGTCCATAAGACTGTCCACTCCTTGGGTCCGCCTGTATCTACGCCCAATCAGTCATTAATTAAAACGGTGGTACCTATCCCTCATCCCACTGAGAAGTTTGAATATCATAAGATGAACGAGCAGAAATTTGAACAGAAGTTCAGTGAACAGAAATTCACTGAACAGAAGTTCGAACAGAAATTTGGAGATCAGAAGCTAATTCCTCAGGGGATCTTGCTTACGAAGTCTCCACATGTTTCGCATGTTCCTCTTGTTTCCACTGTGACACAAACGATCGTCTCAAGAGTTGTGACTTCGATTGCTCCATCTTTGTCGGAGGATGTTAAGGAGATTAAAGATGTGAAAGAGTTCCCAGGGTATAAGGAAATTCGAGAGACCAAGCCAATTGTAGAGAAGGTTGATCGAGATTCTGAAGTTCAACCTATGCTGCTCACACCTCCTGTTCCATCGGCTACGTCTATCGAAGTTCAGGAAGATCAGCAAATCGAAGTTCCAAAAGTAGAAGAGGTTCCTAAAGTAAAGGAGGCAGAAAAGGATGAGAAAAAAGATATTGAGAAGCAAGAACCAAAAGAGGAGCCTGCGATTAAGCAAGAACTAAAAGAAGAGAAAGAGGAGAAAGAGGAGAAGAAGGAAGTTGTAAAAGAAGATCTTACAAAGGAATCCAAGGAAATTCTTGTCAAGGAACTACCTAAAGAACATCTTATAAAGGAACCTAAAGAACATCTTGTAAAGGAACTTCCTAAAGAATATATTGAAAAGGAACTACCTACAGAACATCTTGTAAAGGAACTACCTACAGAACATCTTGTAAAGGAACTACCTACAGAACATCTTGTAAAGGAACTACCCACAGAACATCTTGTAAAGGAACATCTGTCAAAAGACCTACCGAAGGATCCAACAAAAGATTTGTCCAAGGAAATCAAAGAACCCATAAAGCAAGAAGTAGAGGCAGATGAAGATTCAACAGATCTCAAGGAACCAAGTACAGATCCTCTCGCTCTTGACATTGCTAAAGAAGATCCCACCGATAGTAAAGAGGACAGCGATTATTGGTCAGCAAAGGAAGTAAATATCGATAGCGTGATAAAGAAAGTTGAAGCTCTCTGTGAAGGCGAAGAGAATGAAGTCGATGAGGAAGTTGAACATCATGACACATCTGATCTTCACGAGACAAGCAAAAGTGAGGGAGATTTCTGGTTCGATTCAGAATCCATGGAAGGAGATAGCAAGAAAAGCTTTTCTAACGATGATCAAGACGAGGGGGTTGAGACCTGCGAAACTGAAACTAAATCCCGTCGTGGAAGGTCGAAATCGAAGAGAGGGCGTGGTGGAGTCACTACCAGAAGAGGTGCGAAGGCAGCAGCTGGTGGTAATAAACGAGGAGGCAGAAGTACAAGAGGTGGAAAACATTATACAGAGAAGAATAAACCAGCCGATGTCTACGAATTTCATGACGATAGTGAAGAGGATAATGCTGGTCGTCCAAGGTTGATCCTGACGATTAAATCCCCTGGTCCGAATGCAATTGGACCCAATGCTCAACCTGCAACTCCAGTCGCTGCTGTGAAAGAAGTTCCTGCTGCGGAGTTTGTCTCCCCGGCGATCAACACCAGGAAGTCTAGAAGGTTAGCAGAAAAGGATGGTAGTAGAACGACTGTTGATGAAATAATCGAAGACGTTGTTCGTGGGGCGGCGAATAAAGGTCTGGCTGCAACTAGAAGAAGCACGAGACAAAACAACTTTAAGGGTGTTAATTTGCTTGTACCACCATCGGAACCTAAAAAGTCGACGAGAGGCAGGAAGGGGAGAAGAACATCTGAGAATATTGACGATGTTAGTGAAGAAAAGAAAGAAGCACCTGCTCAGAAGGAGGAAGTTGAGAAGACCGATGAGGTTAAGGTTAAGGTTAAGGATGTACAGAAACCAATTCCAGGACCAGTGACACAAAAGCCAGCTTCGCTAGAACCTATGACGCTGATTGATCCAGTTACGGGATTGCTGATTCCGATGAGAGAGTCGGAGGAAGGACAATACATTCCTGTTTCCACTGCAGGTCAGGCTCTTCAGAACACTTCGAAAATCACAGTCGAGTCGAGAACTGGATCTACTTGTGTCATCAGTTCAGCTGGTTCTGAAAAGGCAAGGTCAGTAGTAGAGGCCAAACCTATTCTGAAGCCAGAACATCCCGAAGAAGTTAAACCAGCACCGAAGACGGAACCTTCTCCAAAAACTAAGGCAAATTTTCCTTCATCTCAGCCTCAAGCTACAGTTATTACCAAGCCGACTTCGCCTACCACTCAAATCCCAACATCAGTAGTCGTTCCAACTCCAAGCGCGGCACCGATTACTATCGTTCCAACTTCCCCGCTTGTTGCAATTCCATCTACTTGTTCAGCACAAGCAAAACCACACACTTTGAAGTCTCACGTTTTGAACGCGAGCAAGCTCGTGAATCCTGTCCAGCCTTTGCAACACCCTATCATTGTTAATAAAGCTGTTCCAAGTTTGCCTAGCCAGACGATCGTGCAGAATATTGCTAAGCAACCTGTTCAAGCTGTTCAGAGTCTTCATTTGCAAATTCCGAGTAACAGAGTGGCCTCGCCTAACTTGAGTCCACATGCCAAACATGTTCAGCCTGTTAATGCAGCGAATGGAAAACAAGGACAGCCGATGTCTCCGGTGCTTAATAACGCTGTGATTCCTCCGAATCCGAAACAACATCTGTTACAAGCGGTGAAACAACATGCGCCGAAGATTATTAATCTGCCGCAGAAAATACCGATTAATGTGCATCCGGGAACGATGGCAGCGACACCTACCCAGAGGATACATCCGGGAATTTCTCAACCGACTGCATTGAAGGGAATCAATGGACAGCTTCATCCGCTCAATCCAAAAGCTCATTTACTTCAGGCTGTTGTACCGCCGATGATGACTGGGGCCGTTGCGAGTCCACCAGCTCAACCTCATCTTATTGGGACACAACCGGTCGTTACTGGCGCTACTTGTTCCAGATCTGCACCTTCCAAAGCGCAGGTGATTATTGAGCTTAGAATGGTTTTTTATTTTTGCAGGGTCACTGAACCGGGAAACCGAATAATGGACGGGATTTTTTAATACTGAGAAATGACAGTTAATTTATTTTCTGACTGAACATTTTTTAAATTCTTACATTAGTTTTAGTATAGAACAACCTGTCCAACGACTTTATGTGGGAAATTTGGAAGTTTAATACTTTTTAATTGTTCAGTAAAGACTGAATTTAAAATCGTTTAATTTCCAAGGATTGAATTTGACAATTTTATTTTTCTATTCTTTTCATATACAATTGTTTAATTTGGAAAGTTCATAATTTGAAATTGTTTACTTCAATCCTGCAAGCGAGTCACTTTTTCACCTTTGGAAAACTCTATGCCGTATGGCGCAAAATTCAATGTCCCTGCTATTTAAAAAAAATGGATACATTTCTGATATTTTTATTTTATATTTTTATTTTGATCGCAATTTTGAGTCCGCCATTTTTAATTTAATAATTTCACAGACAAATGTCTAAATATTTTTG
The DNA here is from genome assembly GCA_932195095.1 of Andricus curvator. Classification (NCBI taxonomy): domain Eukaryota; kingdom Metazoa; phylum Arthropoda; class Insecta; order Hymenoptera; family Cynipidae; genus Andricus; species Andricus curvator. Next base: position 81,981 of record CAKNYM010047915.1, read on the forward strand.
TTCATAATTTGTTAAAGGTATCTGGTACGATGGAGCCTCCAAAAGTAGAAGTTTCCATGTCTGGCTGTATTATGGTTCCTTCTCCAAGTCCTCAGCCTCGTGTTGTTCCAATTTCTGCATACGAAACGTCATTGGTAAGCAAAAAGTTAATTTACTTATAAATACATCAGATTGGATATAATTTGGACACGTTGAATTGTCAAGATAATTAAGTACTAGTTTGAATATTTTGGCAATAAATTTCGTCTTGTACCTTTCAATATCGTCAGTTTTAATTGTTTCGCTTGAGTTCATTATGAAGTAATAACGCCTTGATAAAAGACAGGAAAACTAACTAACTTTGCTTGGTTTTGGCTAGCATGGGAGTGCGGGTGCAGCTCCATCGCCAGGGGGGCAGTATGGACTCGTCCCCCCTCATCGCTCCCAAAGCCCTCCATTGCCCCCACCTGCCCATCATCATGCTAATGCTTCTCAGGTACTTACAACCCACGCTTTTTACTAAAATCTACACAAAAAACAAGATTTCAACATGCTTTTAGATCGTCTAACAAAATTGAATCTATTCTCGCTTCTTGCAATCATCTCATCTCTATTCTGAAAGCTCTTATTCTCTTATAAACTTACAAAATCATCACGATCCCAATTTCAAAAACAAAACTTTACAAAGTTCATTCTCAATTCTCAGGGCGACGTTGTCAATCACTTTGGAAGTCTATCAAGAGCCGGGGAACTGCCATCCCACTACATTCATCCACATGCCTATCAGTATCAATATCTCCGAGCACAGCAAGAAGCTTTAACAGCTCCTCGAATCGCCTACCACGTCCCAGGAACTAGATCTCCGCACTTGCCTCTGGATCCAAAATTGGAAGCTGGCGGAGAAGAGAGCCACAGTCCACCTTTGGAATTAAGACGCAACACCCGGACTCCTCATGACAGGACAACAGACAGTCCCCAGGTCGCCCAAGTCTACATGCTTCATGGGAATGCTCGCCTTCCTCCGCCACCTCAGTACAACGCCGGAAGTACAGTGGCAGTTCAAAGAGCCTACTACGATCCACCACCGGCTCATATTCGTTCCCAGTATCCAATGGCTGCAAGCGAAGCTCCAACTGAGAGGGCGATCACGCCTGATAGGTCCAGGAAGCAATTAGTCGCAACTCCACCTCATGCGGCTCAGGTCCCACCTCAGTCCGATTCTCTTCTCATGTTGTTGCAAAGGTACCCGGTCATGTGGCAAGGGTTGTTGGCACTCAAGAACGACCAGGCTGCTGTGCAGATGCATTTTGTCTTTGGAAATCCCAACGTCGCCAGGGAGAGTCTTCCTTGCAATAGTGATGGATCCACTCCACCTCTCAGGATCGCCCAGAGAATGAGGCTTGAGCAAACTCAGGTCGAAGGAGTCGCGAGAAAGATGCAGGTAAGTTCTCTTTTTAAATTCTTACTATTCGGCCCTTACCCCAAAATATTATAGGAAAATCAGTATAGGCCTTTAATGATTTTCCTATATTTTTTTCGCGATTATAGGAATTAAATCAATTATTTATGAATAAATAAGGTACGAATAACATTACAAAATATATAGTACTTTTTAAATAAGTATTGGACGGTGAACACTTTATTCTACCTACCCAATTAAAACATGGAATATTCCAAATTCATCAACTGCAATGTTAAATAATGTTCTAACTTCAGAAATTTTTAATTTGAGTTTAAGAGCACTGAAGAGTAGGGCGGAGTGAAAATGCTAACGCAAATCAAATCGTTGGAGCTGAGGAAAAAAACTTGTGGGTTGGCATTCGACAAAAGTGAAAAAAAATGTGGAATCAGTAAAATTTAACGATTCCAAGTTCAAAATAATTCCTATTGGTTTAAAAATTATGACGAATTTTTTATATTTGCAGCTTTTACCAGTGAAAAATAATAAAAAACTACGAAATTTAAAAATAAATTATTTGCGCTGTAACAATTTTTTTGAAAATGTGCAAAAACATGTTTTTTTGGATTGAGTCACATGCACACATTTTAAAAAAAGTTAAACATGTTGAACCTGAAATGGATTCAGCTTGAACCAAAGAAACATTTTATCATTTTGCTTTTTGGGAAAAAAACTTTTGTCGCGATTTAGGATTTTTGGGATTTAATTTTTTTTTCGTTTTTGGAACGTTATATACACCATGAAAAAGATGTTTCCCATAAATAAAAAATAATAGCATGTTTCCTGGGTTCAAGCTAAAGAAATTTCTGGTTCGAATCAATCCAAAAAACATGTTTTTGTACATTTTCAAACAATTGTAAATAAGGCAATTTTTTTTTAATTTTCAAAATTTTAAATTGTAAATTTAAAAAAGAGAACAGAAGATATTAACCTATTTCAAAATTATTTTTGCTTTACTTGTTTTGGATGTCGGACCACAAATTGTTATCCCACAGCTCAAACGATTCGATTAATTTTAGCATTTTTACTTCGCTCTACTGAAGAGTGTAGTTTTAAATTTACATTAAAAGTATTAATTATAGTAAGGAAGAAATGACAAATCTTGGAAAGAAATATTTATGAGAACGATGTTAAACATATAAAAATTTTGTATTTAACTAATTTAATTTTTTTCATTGACTTTTTTATATCATTGTGAATAATTTCCAACGACCTAAGTATATCCAATTTTTAGAAATAAATTCTTTAATGGCAGAAATCATTGAAAATTATTTAAAAATATAACATTTCTTATAAAAAGATTTTTTGTTCTTTTCGACATATAAAAATAAATGTTTAATCTTCCCCCTATTTTCCCCTTTTTCGTGAGAAAATCACCCTATTTCCCCTTTTTTGAGCTCCTTTTACGCTGTGATCCTTGGATTCAGTGACCGGGATTTTTTATTCGATTCTATTAAAATCAATATTACAAGTTTTTTGATATTTTATTTATTACTCTAAGTTTGTTCAATCACGAAACGAACAATGAAAAATACTTTATTGTTGATGATGGCGATAGTAATCTGAAATTGTAAATATATATATTTTTAAATCAAAGAGAGAAAGATTTACGTTTTAAAATAAAATTATAAAAACTGTAATTATCATTTGGAACAGGGAATTTTGGAAGAAATCTCTGTAACTATGAATTTGAAATGGGAATTTTCTAAAAGAATTATCATAGTTCTGAATTTGAACAGGGAATTTTGGAAAAGAATGATAATTTTCAGTTAGTTCAGGGAATTTTTCAAAAGAATGTAAATTCTATGTTATACCTGGATATAAAAGTCCCTTGAAATCCTTTGGAATCCCTTAAAATCTCCTGATATGTTTTGACATTTTATAAATCTTTGAAATCATTTAAAATCCGTGGAGATTCTTTGAAATTCCTTAAGATTCCTTGAAATCCGTTGATTTATTTGAAATCTTTAAACTCTTTTGGAATCCTGTAAAATTCTTTGAAATTTAGGAAATCCCTTGAAAAATTTGAAATCTTACATTAAATAAATAAATCATTCGTTTATAGTTTCTCTATTTTTTTCATTCATTTTTTCAATGTTTTCACATTATTTATTTCTATACTGATTTCCTTATATGTAATGATTTTTTATAATAATTTTTCTAGTATAGCGGAAAAATGATGAGGAATTAATTGTAAGGAAATCATTATAGGCCTATACTGAGTTTATTGGAATATTCTTTCATATGGGTTTCGAAAGGGGGTTAATTTTTGGAAAGGGAACGTGTAATTTTATTATTCAACTGTCTAATTAATCCTCAAGTTGGAGAAATGGGACATTGTAGTGAATTTTTTGTTTTGTTATTTCTAGATGTAAATATGTCTTTTATTTTATTTTTACAGACTGATAATGAACACTGCATGCTGCTAGCACTTCCCTGTGGTCGTGATCATCTGGATGTTCTTCAGCAGAGCAAGAATCTTCAAACTGGATTTATAACCTACCTCCAACAGAAACAGGCGGCCGGAATTGTCAATATCGCTGCACCTGGTTCACGACAGGTTTGTAGATTTAAAGTTTTGTCTGTCTTAATCATTCATTTGCAGGCCTCGGACTCATGCCACTATTACAATCGATAATGCAATTATTTGTTAACTTTTCTGGAAAGTCGTCCCAAAGGCTGATATACAAGAATTTATTCGGATTACTGTAAACTCCTCTATTCCTTATTTATTATTTTTATCTTAGTTTAAAACTGTTTAAAATCGAAGCCATTAAAAATTAAACAATTTCTAATTGAAGCTTTGAAAACATAAGAATTTTTAATTATTAGCGTTTGAAATTTACCAATGTGTAATTGTATGGATCCTTAAAGATTTTAACATTATATTTCAAATTGCAAGCTTTACACATTTTTCAGCCAAAAACGTTCGAAATCGAATTATCTCAAATTCGATTATTAAAAAATGAACAATTTCTTACATCAATCATGCTTCGTTAAAATCCTTAATTGTTGAGTCATTTTAAGTTTGAAATTTTTTTAATTGAAAGCATTTGCAATCGCACAAATTTGAATTAAGAGAGTTTAATTGTATCATTTTTAATTAAAAGCTCGAAAGCGTTCTACATTGCATAATTTTAGAGTGAAACAGTCAAATATATTTAGTCTTAAAGTAGAGTTTAGAAATTAAAGTCTTATTGATTGATTATTTTAAATTGAAAATCAGCAATTAGATTTAATTACATTCAAAAGTGAAAATTTTTTAATTAGAAGCGTTCAAGCTTGGATAATTATATATTGAAATATTAAAGATTGTCTAGTTCCGCATTTAAATGTTTGAAACTTGTACAATCTCAAGAGGAAAGTCTTAATAGTTAAATATTTTAAATTTTAAACTTAAAAATTGATTAATTTTAGATTGAACCTTCAAAAATGGACAATTCCAAATTAAAAACCTTTAAATTAACAAAATTTCGAAATTCAGAAATCTTCAAAATGAAAATGTGTACTATAAAATCGTCTTATTGGAAACTAATGTAAATTAATAAGTTGCAAATTTTAGGAATAATATAAAGATATGTAAGCCTTCCATTTGAATATAATCTGGATATGAATTAAAATAAATATATGTATTAAAAAGTTTTATAAAAATTTAATCAAAAGGTAACAATAATATATGGAATATAATAAAATATATAATGTATAAAATAAATATAATAAAAATGTGAAACAGAATGCAAAATTATTAATATAATTTTATGGAATTTCTTTATAACATATTTTTTTTCGAATTTCATTTCGTCTGTACAAATACAATTTTTAAATCTTATTCTTTTATGTATTTTGTATACGTATAGCGTATACGTTTTATTTGAAACTCGTACTCTCTATTCCCAAAGAAATATATTTTTCGAAATTTCATGCGACGTTGTTGAAAGCATTCTTGCCGGTTCAAGGCCTGGGTGATCTATATGATATAAGTTCAATATTTAAAAAGAAAATCATCCCTATTTTTTCAATTATGCCATTATTAACAGTATTTTTTATCTCTGAAGTGAGTCCGAAGCCTGAATTTGAAACATTAATGATGCGTTGAATTATTTTCGACTTTACTCCCAAAACAAACTTCTTTTTAACCATTTATCAATTTATCTTTTCCAGCCTGCCTACGTAGTGCACATATTTCCAGCCTGTGACTTTGCAAACGAAAATCTAGCCCGGATCGCTCCCGACCTTCTCCACCGAGTCGCGGAGCTCTCTCACTTGCTCATCGTGATCGCCACCGTCTGAGATAGATTCGCATTCTCCTGGATTTTAATCTTTTTAACAATGTCTTCATTTCGCGCAAATGGACGCTTCTCAAGTGGCATGAAGCCTGGAGTGTCTTAGCGGATGGACAATAAAAAATGTATCGGATTCAAACGACACGAGAGAGTCCAAATTTCTCTCTTGTCATCAGTTGCACCGTGACAATCAAGCGGACGAACTGGCCGAAAGTCAGATTCGCGTCGCGTCTCCAACCCACGAGATAAAAAAAGAATTCCTTTATAAAAAAAAAAAAAAAAAGAAAATCGCGAAGAGATTAGCGAAATTCTCTTCTTCCGCGTGTCTCTTCGCTCAAAAAAATATGAGAAATTGCTAAAGCCAAAGTGAATTCGGAAACCAAAAGTGCTGTAAACTTTCGTTGGTGATAGAATTTAATTTATAAAATTTAAACACTTTTGGTTTCCGAGGTTGGGTCTCTTTTTTTAACATGTCAAGGAATTGCACTTTTTCGAATGTCGAGTTGATTAAGAAGAATTTCTTGGTGAGGAACTATTGAATTTTAGAATCTAGGGTTCACAGTGCTCGTGGGGAGGAACGTAAACGCGCCCAACCTGGACCTAGTATATTTCTGAAAGAAACCATACACACTCTACCCTCTACACATGAGCTAAATATTAAGGCATAGTCGTTAATACTGTACCAATTTAAGCGAGCCGGCAAAGGCATAACTACTGTGATTTTAATTATTTAACGATATGTATCTGCATAAAAACATAAGGAAGACCGTCTCTGGTCCGCGCGATATGTGATGTGTTTTTGTATAATATTACCCTATATATAAATACCTATGTATTATATTACTGTATCGATAGTCGCCGCCGCCGTTGCTGCTCTTGTTGAGAGAAGATAGAGAGTAAATTAATCGAGACCTCTAGAAATGAAACAGAAATAATAGATATTAAAGAAAGGGGAGAATATAAGAAAACCGAGGACTACTACTTACGTAGCTTTATCCCTAGTGTACCATAAATTCCCATAGCAGGATGTAAAATATTATTCTAGCGCTATGTACATTATCGGAAGATTTGTAATATTCATTATTACTCTCGATTCTTTATTATAGACATTATTGCTACGATTATAATTATATATTAATTATTATTACTACTTCTACTACCGAATACTACGTTACTACTCTATGCTACTACTATACTACTACTATCGAACCTACTACTACTACATCTACTACCGCTGCTATTAATTATCATTAACGTTGTTACACAGGCTAGTTAGAACCGTACTGAGCATTGCATATACTGATACCTCCATCTTAAATGAACCTATCTCGGAGTGTACCTCTAAAACGATCACTCTGTCGTTCGTCGTTTGAACTAACCACTCTGCTTTTACATTTGGCCCCTCGTTTTAGTACGCATATGGCAGCTCTAGATAACAATTAAAACAGCAGACATGTCTAGTCATTAATACTATCTGGTTTAGTATATTATTTAAATTTATTTTTAATTTGTTTAATTCCGGAAATTCCGAAGAATACAAAAGAATTTACAATAATTGTAAATAGTATACTAAACCAGAGAGTATTAATCATTACATCGATCTGCTGTTTGATTTGGAATTTAGCACCGCGTATATATACTAGAACGAGGGGCCAACTCAATAAGCAGAGTGGTTAGTTTTTTCGACCAACTCCAGAGTGGTTGTTTTAGACGTCTTAGGTTCTTTTTACATGGAGGTATCGAACTACGATTTAAAAAAAGAAATTAGAAGGGGCTTAAAGCTGTCGTGCCAGAGGGTACGACTGATCTCATTGAACGTTGACGCCACCCCTCGATACACTTCCATCCCATTACTTCTACGGAACCCCGCGCATTATAGACTTTTTAGAATCGTGTCCAAGGTAATAATGCGCTTACGTGTATAGACAAGAAATTAACATTATATCACACAAAGCCGTGAAAAAATACGAGTAAAGATAAGTAATGAGTTATTTACAATACTATCTCTGACGCGCATAGGTTGCGCTCGCCTCTAGTGAGTAACGTTATGTAAAAAAAAAATTAGGAACCGAGAGAGCGTTCAGCTAGTTAACTCGGATATTTGATATTCACGATCGACATAAATCGGCATCATTTACGTTTTTCTTTTTTTTCTTTTATTTAAAATTAGTCTCAAATAGAACACTTGGGATTATTTAAAATGAATGTATATTTATCTTCTTTTGACTGTGATTTTATTGTAGGAAAGGCGTCTTTGTGTGCGGTATAATTTCCAAATGAATACGAAATTTTCGAATTTCAAACACTCTCTCGATTTCTTGCTAATCAATAATTTAAGGCAGCGCAGATACTCGTTGAGCGTGTGCATGTACAGTGTAAAAGATGCGTTGTGCATATGTACAGTGTAGAAGTAAAAATTGAGCGAGCGAAATAATGAAAAAAACATATATTAGAGTTACGAGTTAAGTATATATCGGACGCCCTCGACGTGTAAATTGTGCGGAATTTTTTCAACTTCTATTTAATTTTGTTAGGGTTTTTGTTTTCTTTTTTTTCTTTTTTTTTGCGGATTAGGTAATGAAGGATCGGGCATAATATACACGTCGAAGCGTCGAAAAAACCTATCGTGTAAAATATCTGTGAATATTATGATTTAGTTTCTTCCTATTCTAGGCTACTGGTATAGAAAAGATTATGTTATTCGCATAAGGAAAATGTACAGATATCACATTTTTGTTTTGTGTTTTACTGTAGCTATTGATAATTATATGGATATTAACGATAATAATAACTATGATTAAAAAAACTTAAGTTTGAGTCTTATTATTCCGAGTACTCACGATTTCCACGATCATCATTAGATTAAGACTTAATTTTAATTTGGTTCAGTTATGGTATTCTAAACCAGTTACTTTATTTTTATTTTTTAAAGTAATTTCTAGTCACTTTTAACCAATTTTTATTTTTTCTAGAATTTAAAAATTCTTGTTAATTTAATTCTTAACTTTTAGATTTTCTTATTTTCAAAACTTTTTAATCACAATTTTAAATTAAATTAAAATTTTCACCATTTGACTTTTAACTGTATAACAAATTTCAAGATTTCACAAGGGTTTTACAAACATTTCAAAAAGACTTCAAAGATTTCAAAAAATTTTCGAAGATTTTTCAAAAGTTTCAAAAAGATTTCATAAAGGGTTTGCAAAATTTTCAGAAAGATTTCAAATAGTCCAACAAATTTCTGAAGCTTTCGCAAAGATTTCAAATATATTACAAATGTTTTAATATTTCAAACATATCAAAAGATTTCAAAGATTTTTATAATTTTACAAAGATTTCAAACAACTTTTCACAGTTTTTGCAATTATTTAAAAAACTTTAGTTTTGTCAGCCCCAAACCCCTTGTATTGTGCCCGGAAAATACCCCAAAAAATGCAAAATAGCATTTTTATGTGAAATTCATGCTAAAGAGTATATTTTTTTAAGTTTCTCAAAATAAATTATTTTTATTCGATAAGTCACAAGTTACCAAGTATTGTTTAAACAATTATCATTTGTTTAAATAATTTTTTTCGCCTGTAAATCGTGAAAAGTTATTATTTTTTGGGATAAATGATACAATTGATGTATTTCAAGAATAATAATTCTTGTTTAACATATTTGGTAATAATTTAAACAATTTTCATTTTTTTAAACAATTATTCCCTCTAAATCGTAAAAAGTTATTATCTGGGATTTATGACACAATTAAGGAATTTTAAAGGTATTTTTTTAAAAAGATATTTTGCTTTTTTTTCATCCTGTAAATAGTGAAAAATTAATATTTTCTGGAATTGATGTCGCAGGTAAAGAATGTTAAGAGTGATATTTCTTGTGAGTGACAGTTTGCAATTATTTAAACAATATCGCTTGCTACTTTTCATAGGAAAGACAGATAAAATTCTAATTTTTTTAAATCTCTTAGTCGCTTATTAATCAGTATTTTCTTTTATCAATCTAAAAAAATAACTATCAGTAACTACACTGAGAAATTTTTTATAAATAATCAGGGTATACGTTCTGAGATAAGAAAATACTGAATAATAAGCTACATAGTGTAAGAGATACAAATAAACTAGAATTTTCTGCACCTTTCCTATGGAAGGGCGCAAGTGAATGATGATTAAATTGTATAAATAACTGCAAACTGTCTTTCACACAAAATATGACTCTTAGCATTCATTAAATGCGTTATCGATTCCAGAGAGTAGTAACTTTTCAACATTTACAGGGGAAAAAATTGTTTCAAGAAATGAAAATTGTTTAAATAATTGCCAAATATCGTTAAAAAATATATATTACTCTCAACATCCATTTATTGTTTGACTACACTTTAATTTAAAAAAGTTAAGAACAAGTACTTCTTTTTTCAATTTTATCGAAAAACAATCTTTTCCCATTTAAAACCCTATGTTAATTTTAAATGCTCGGTGGCACGGGTTAATGTTGATCAATTGGAAAATCAAAAAATACGGAATTTGTTTTTCTGGAAAACGAAGAAAATGGGAGGGGGGGTTGATTAAGAAAAATCGAAAGTCGAATTTTTACAGGTATAAAAAATTTGGACAAACCTAGTCTGCAATCTGCATTCTTATTTACTATAATGTAAACAATTTTTTTCTTGGAGTGCATCTTTAATTGTTCACCGTGGAAGGCACCCTTCGTTTATATTTTCAAACATTTATTACATTCTCATCCTATAAATGAGAAGATATTAGATTTGTGTAAAATTTGGGCCCCCCCCCCCCGTTTTTGTCAAATGTCCACGTTTTGAGACCCCCTGAACCCGAAAAACAGGTTTTTACGAATGTGTCTGGCTTTCTGTATGTATGTATGCCTGTATGTATTTCTGTATGTATTTCTGTATGTATGTCTGTGAGCACGATGCCTTTTGAAAAAATTAATCTGTTAGACTGGCCTTTGGTACATTCTTTTAGTGTCAAAAACTGAAGGTCGAGTTCGTTAGCCAGCTATTTTGGATGAAAATTCAAAAAGTTAGAGCATTTTGAAAATTTTTGAGACCTCTTTTTTCAAGAGTAGCAAATTCTATGTACGGTTATTAGTATTACTCAAAAAGATGAACAAAATATCCTAATGACTTTTTCTGATAACAAAAAAATTACCCGGAGTTATAGCATTTTAGAAATTCCAAAAAACAAACAAAAATGAACATTTTAAGCCAAAAAAACGGACTATATGAAAAAAAGTCAAGAGGTGAAAAACGTTGCTTTTTGAATACCCTACAATATTCTCATAACAACTTTTGGAATTTTTTGAAAAATAAAAAATTCCAATTTTGATTGAACAAAAAAATAATTGAAAATCAAAAATTCCAGTTTGCTGTCAAACTATGCAAGATACGACAAAAGATGAATTTACCAAAATTATGCACCTAAGAAAGATCTACAAATTTGTTATTATTAACTTTTGATATGACGCGTGGTTTTTGTTTTATTCGTAAAAATAACATTGACAGTAAAGAAATGAAATATTTGGAAAAACGATGCAAGGTACGAAAACAGATGAATGAACCAAAATTGTGCATTCAAAAAAGATTTACAAATTTGTAATCTATTTTTGTTACAAGAATACATTCAAAATGAAAAAATTAACTTTTTTGAAAAACGGCAGAAGCTAAAATAACATTTTAACTAATAAAATTTGTCGCCTAAATTATATCATTATTCTTCATTTGAAATAAAATACAAATTTAGTAATTTGTATATGAAGAACATATAAGACGAAACACAAAGTGGGCTCAAACTTTTTTGTTTCTATCATACGGTGCACAGAACCGAGCGTGGAACGCAAGGTTCAAATGATTTTCAAATCAAATATCGAGCGCGAAGCGCGAGTGTCTGGATGAGAATGTGTTCCTTAAGGTCGATAGAACGTTAAGTAAATAAAGTTCCTTTTCAGTCTAAAAAAAACGAATTTAACAATCACTTCATATGTAGAGGTTTTGATAATTTTATAATATCTGCAAATAAACTTTTTCTTTTCATCGAAGTCGAACACGAAGTTCAAAAATCTAGAGGAACCGAGCGTAAAGCATGAGGTCCTACAGCCGCGCGCCCTAGCCGCGCTCATACTTACGAGAGAAGCGCGCGATGACCTAAACAAAAGTGCAAAACGTTTAACCATTTCACCATTGCATTCAAAATTCGCGCGTCTAGTAAGTTTTTAAACCTAAATATCCCTTGATATTCTTGAAATCACTAGAATTAGGTTTTTTAATTTGGCACCCATGCTTAATTAGTTAATGCCTTCTTCGCAAGGAGGCGCAGGAATTTTCTCTTGCTCTAGAACAATGGCGGTGCGTTTTATCCTCGAATTTTTTCTCTTAAAATCCGTTAATATCTCGCGAATCGATCACAAAAATGTGTAATTATGTATCTAAAAAGATTAAGAAACTTCCATTTCATATAAAGTTAAATTGCGTTTTGGGACCGGGTGTGACTTGAAAATTTTATTTTTATATTAAGAACGTGTTTTTGTGAACCTAACCTAACATTTTCCAAGAAATATATTTTAAACTTCGATTTGTATAGTAATTTGTGATCGGTTTTATGTTCATTATGTGCTTTGTTTGTTAAGTTTTATAAAATTTTGGTTCTGTGGTTTATAGGACGCGGCGAAAGCTCCTACCAAGCAAAAGGTGAAGAAGGAGAAGACCAAGAAGGAGAAGAAAGATCCTTCCAAAAATGTTATGAGAGAAGTCAAGATTCGGAAACTCTGCCTTAATATTTGTGTTGGAGAATCTGGTGATAGATTGACTCGTGCGTCTAAGGTAATTTCGATTTTTATTTTTATCACTACCTTTTTATTTTTTATTTTTTTGAAGTCTACCTATATTCTGATACAAATTCTTTAGAAATTCACAATGTAGAAGTAAAAAAATTTGGTTCTTCAAAGTATTCCAGAGAAATTTTAGAAATATATTTTTACATATTTGTTTGTTTGGGTATCTAAAAACTTTTGACATTACTTTTGACGAGTCAAAATTTGAAACATTTTGTTAGAACTGGTAACGACTGACCCATTTGAAATACTTAAGTCTTTGTATTTTGTAAAAAAATGATAATCAAATTTGAAAGCATAAAATTATACGAAGTGTCTATTATTCGTACGGTCGTCCGGAAAAATAGTAAAGTACTACTTTGTCGTCCGGCCGGTTCGGATGAAAAGGCAAAGTACTTTTGGAATTAATATTTTACTACGAACAATTGTATTCTCTTAATTATTCAAGTGCACACGTTTTCAAACTTGTTCTCGGCGTTGTCATATTCAGTAAATTCCAGGAAAAATAAACGAGTTAAAATGATGCATTATGGTAAATTTTACAATTCACTTTCTTCCTGTGTATTAATATTTTAGAATGATCTTAAGGGCGTTGATACCAGGTTCTAACTTCAAAATTGAATTGCCTCATTTTTCTCCATACATAATAGAATTTCATCTTTGTTCGATACTTAGGACCTACTTTTGTTTCGAGTTACGCCTGTATTTGGAGTGAAAAATTGGCTAGTTTCAATACTTTTGGTGTAAACGATTTTTTCGAATGCTCGGGTTAAAATGAAGAAAAAAAAATTGTTTTGCACAAAAAGGATTGAAATCACGCAATTTTTCAATTCTGATATAGGCTTGATTTAAAACAGGGGTAGGTCTTCAGTATGTAACAATGAAGTAATTCTGTAATTCTAGCTATAGATCCGGTCGGCCGTGAAAATAACTTTCCATACACAGCTGCATGATTGATTAAAATTTTTTCACCACCCCCCACTATGTATACCCTTTCCAGGTCCCTTAATCATTTTGCAAAATTGGCCACGGCCGGCTGGGCTAATATTCGCAACCAAATACAAATGTGACAACTTTAAAAAATAGTTTGATTATGTAGGTAATTAATTTCATCTTGTCATGTATTCCCGAAACTAAAAGTTTGTTTAAGAAGTTGTGCAATTTTAGTTCATTTGTTTAAGCACGAAAATACCAAATTGAATTCTACCTTTAACAATCCGCAGTAACACTGATTAGTAATTATTCACAACATACAAATTATTATCTTAATTGAAGTCTTATAATTCTGCGTAAAGTAATGGTTAGGGGGCGTCCTAAACTACGTCACCAACGTAGATAAGGTTTAGTACGTTTCCCGTTGATAAATTTTAACCAAGTTTGCACATTTTGCGAAAAATAGCCCCGCAACGGTGCAGCTCGATAATAAGTTTAAAAGTCACTTTCATCTACTTTTTTTTATTATACTTTTGCTTCGGAATTCATTTAATTTGGTTAAATTTTCTACTATTCGGTTGAAAATTTAATTATTTTGTAGAGAATGAAACTATTTGGCGAAAAAGTCATCTTTTTTGGTCAAAAATCCTTCGTTGAAGATGCATCTCTTTGTTTGAAAATTCAACTATTTTATTGAAAAATTGTTTCATTGTTTGTTGAAAATTGATTGTTTGCACTGAAAATTTAACTATTCTATTTTTTGTTGAAAATGCATTCTCTGTAGTTAAAAGTTTAACTATTTGGTTTAAAATTAATGTATTTTGTTCAAAAATCGTCTTTTTTGGTAGTGAATTCATGTTTTGGTTAAAAAAATCATCTTTTTGGTTGAATGTTGAACTCTTCTGTTGAAAATTAATTTTTTCAAGATTCATCATTTTAATTGAAAATTCATCTCGTTGGATGAGAATTTAACTATTTTATTGGAAATTAGTTGTGTTTTTTTGTGTGGAATTCAACTGTTTTTTATTTTTAATTAAAATCTTTGCTGGTTGAAATATCTACTATTGTATGTTTCGCCGAGAATTCATATTTTTTGTATACAAAATCAACTAATTGGTTTAAAGTTAAAGTATTTTGTGAAAAATTCATTTTTTTAATTGAAGATCCATATTTTTGGTTACAATTCAAATACTTAGTTGAAAGTTGAAGTACTTGGTTAGAAATTCTTTTTTTGCTAAGATTCACCTCATGAGTTTAAAATTTAACAATTTTTTTTTATTCGTTCTTTTGTTTGTTCAAAATTAACTTTTTATCTGAAAATTTAACGATTTCATTTATGGCTGAAAACCTATCTTTCTTGGTTGAAAATTCAACTCTCTTTGATAAAATTTGCATTTTTGGCTTGACAATTTAACTATTCGGTTAAAAGTTCAACTATTTTGTTAAAAATTCGTCTCTTTTACTTAAAAGTTCAAGTGTTGGGTTCAAGATTATTTTTTTTGTGTGGAAAAGTCATCTCTGTTTAAAAATTCGTTTTTTTTTCATTCAAATTATTTTTTTAAACTGAAAATTCAACTGTTCCATTTTTAACTATGTATTTGGTTGAGAATTCAAGTATTTTGTTGAACATGTAATATATTTCGACTTGAACTCTTAGGAAGTTACGGCGTTTTATATTGAATTCAATATGGTATATATGCATAATTTTATTTAAAAGAATGTATTTACCCATTATTCGCCTATTTTCTCGATATATCACCCTATCAATACACGGGCGATGGCTAAATTACTTCGGGGGGGGGGGGGGGGGGTATAATACAAAAGTACCTTCTTATGTTTTATGGGTCGGACAAATAGCAAAAGTATCTAGTATTGCGGGTAATAAAATTATATTCATTTTCGTTCAGGTGTTGGAGCAGTTAACTGGTCAACAACCAGTTTTCTCGAAAGCCAGATATACGGTTCGTTCCTTTGGAATTCGTAGGAATGAAAAAATTGCCGTACATTGCACGGTTCGAGGAGCTAAAGCCGAGGAAATCCTTGAGCGTGGCTTAAAGGTAAGTAATTCATTTTATCTGTGACATGATTCACAATATTTGTCTCACAAATTCTAAACCTGAATAATCTCTTATTTTAATTTTTATAGGTTCGTGAATACGAATTGAGGAGAGAGAACTTCTCCTGCACTGGAAACTTCGGTTTCGGAATCCAGGAACACATCGATCTTGGAATCAAATACGACCCAAGCATTGGTATTTACGGATTGGATTTCTACGTCGTACTTGGAAGGCCCGGTAAGTCTCCTAACGAATATAAAATTCTAAACAATTTGGATTAGTCCTGCACATTATCTGGTATCGTAGATTCTGTTGTCTTATGCTTAATCTACAGTGAAATAACAATTGTGCTAGATAAATTGTCTCTTATTTGCAACCCATGCCCACTTATTTTACTGGGGGTGTTACTTAATGGAGTCAACAAATTCTTTCCAAGGTTAAAGATTTATTCTTCATTTCTTTAGTTAAGAAGGAACATGCGCAACTTTGAGATCATAATAATATCTGGAAAAAAGTTGTGAATACATTCTTGTAAAATACAAAAAAGAGTTCAGAAGATTACTTATTTTGTGACAATTCAATAATACTACATATATTTCGCTTCTAATTGCAAATTATCTTAAATTTCTAATAAAAAAAAATAGGGAATGGGGAACAAGAAATACTGTTTCACTAGCAGAAAGTCATAATTATGCACTAAAACATTTCCACAATAGCTCTTTACTTCAACAAATTAATTTAAGTATGCTTATTTAAGTTTTCATTAACACGATAAAATCATGGTTAGGTTTGGCAATTGAACGGTAGTTGGAAGCAATTTGACTTCCTTTTTTGTATGTTAGCATGTTGGTACGCCTGTTGGCATTTAAAATATTTAATGAGTTGGTTTCCCACCAAATTGGCGTCCTCATGCAACGTTGCCAAATTGCATGTCAATTTTCGTTAACGAGTTGATTTACACCACTTCAAAACTAAGTATATTATATTAATCGGTGACTAGTTTTCAGTGGATTCATTTTTATGACTTTAATAAAGACCCTTTTAAACTTTCATAACTTTTCTGATTAAAAATCTTAAATTTTAGAATAGAAACCTCCGATTTATATGCTTCTGCTAGGTTAGGTCCATAAGACACAATTTTTATTTAAAAGCTTATATTATCTACACAAAGTGGTGAAAAATTCGTATGTTTTGCAAAATTACGCAGAATTAACACAAGTTTAACATATTTCAAGGGCATTAGAAAATCTTGGATTTTACTCATTGAATGCTCCTCCTTAAAATAATAAAGTAATTTAATATTTTCGGTAAAAATTTAGTAGAAACATTTTGAAATAAGGAAAGTTACTTAAAGTGCGATATGAAATGGTTTCAGGATTCAACGTGGCTCATAGGAGAAGGAAAACAGGAAAAGTCGGTTTCCAACACAGACTGACGAAAGAAGACGCAATGAAGTGGTTCCAACAGAAGTATGATGGTATCATTTTGCCCGGCAAAAAGTAATGTACGTAATTTGTGTACATTTTTTTACATGATATGGTAATAAATATGTAAAAATCATTCCAGACTTTACTTTTTTCAAAGAACATGCCAATCGTGAATTAAATATATACATTTTTTTAATAAATCAATTATCAACCAAATATAATAGTTTTCTTATTTTTACAGAAAAAAAGAAGTCTATATTAAAAGTAAAAACTCGAGAATTAAACTCAATAAATAAATTTTTTAGTGTCAGAAAACTCAATATCATTTCGTGAATATAAAAAGGTAATTTAACCGGAGCATGCAGGAAGTGATAACTTTTACACTCATCGACATATATTTGAAAATCTTTACATGCACCAGACTCTAGAATTGTATTAGATTTTTACTTCTAGCATAAAGTGAAATCATGTTTAGTGGCGTAGTCAAGGTATCATAAAAAGTGAAACTGCTCCAGATTCTTTGAGTTTTTCAGTCTCTAATTTGTTCTCATGATAAAACTGCGAAATACGGTGATGTTATTGAAGGTCATTTGGTTGGCAGTCTTGTGCTCGATAACACTTTGCATTTGCGCATTTTTTCAAAATTGGACAATTTCAAATTTAAAGTTTTTGAACTTCAATCATTTTTCTTTTCAAATTAAAAAAAAATGTAACTTTATAAAATTCCTTAGATTTCAATTTAAGTCGTTTCAGTTTATACAATTACAAATTTAAAGCCCTAAATTCTTAATGTTTCAATAATTTTAAATTTAAACGTCAAAATACGATTTCAAAATTAAATCGTTCAAAATGTTATCACTTCAAATTGAGTCTTAATGTTCTGGGAATTTTCAGCTTCAACCGGTGAAAACTTAATTTGAAATTGAAGTTAGACAATTTTACGAATTTGAAACGTTAAGAATTGAGTAATTTTAGATTTAAATATTCGAATTTAATAAGCAAGTTTAAATTAAAGACATTCAAACTTTAGTAATTTTAAATTGAGACGCAAAATTGAAATTTCTGGTAAAAAGTAGTATAGGTTTGAATTAAATGCAAAAATCACGTGTAAAATCAGAACAAATATATTAATAAATGGCTTAATTTTGCGCGTTAGAAAAATGTGTGTGAAAACATGCCTACTTTCATATTTTTCCTTGATCCCAATTTTTTACAATGTTTTTGTAGGTCTGAAAAGTCCCTTCAAATTTTGACCACTATTTAAAAAAAAAGGTTAAAACCCCCTTTAAAAGTGACTAAAGAATTTCCCCGTTGAGGCCTGTCTGCATATAAAAATACCTTGGAGAAAAATTGTAAAATAGTGAGGAACCAAAATAAAAACGGTAGCAGGTTTTGCAAACAGTCATTTTTCTAACTAGAAACAAAATTAGCTCATTTGGAACAATTTTTTGCATACCTCAGAATGTTTACTAGCCTGTTTAAAAAATTATTAGCGCCACTGAGGAATTTTAGGCTCTCAGATTTTTAGTTTCACCATACCTGTCTTTCTTAGTTGAGGTTTTCAGAATAAATCCAGGTCCACGGCTAGATCTCTGTACGTATCTATGAATTTCAATCAATCATGTATAAAGTGTTTTCAGCTTGGCAGAATTAGAAAAATATTTTTAGGGATTGACTTATTAAATACACTCGGACCCCGATTTAGTAACCCCCGGTTTAGTAATTCCTAGAATTACTGACCCACGCAGTTTCTCAGCGCGCAGGGCGAGAGACGGTTGCGATTCTGGCCTCGGAAGGCCCGTAGTGCGCGAGTACTCAGTCGAGTATATTGCGAAATATTATGCATTCCAATTGGAAACGGTTCAGGCGACCCTAACTGTTAACGTTTCTATTTCCCCGATTTAGTAACAATGCTATTTGCAAGCAACTCTCGACATTGTTACTAAATCGGGGTCCGAATGTAATTAATTCGTACGTGACAATGACTTTCAATTTGAGTTTTACAATTTCGAATGCTTTATATTAACAAAGGTTTAATTTAAAGTTGTTCACCTATTGAGACATACAATTTGAAGCAAAATTGTAAGATCTTGAAGGATTTACAATTCATTATTATTGTTTTTAATTTTTATTTAATATTTTCTTTAGGAGACACTTTGATTGGCTATGAAAAATTATAATTATTTTATTTAAATTTGTTTCATTTTATGTGACAAGGGGCCATTCACAAAATACGTGGTACATTTTTCAGGAACTTTAAATACCCCCCCCCCCCCCTAAACATGTCGCGTATTTTGTGAATGACCCCCAAGATTCGAATTCTGGTCCTTAAATTGAGTCAATTATGTTTGTACTTTCTAACTAAAAGTGCCAAGTAGATACGGTATATTTTGACAGTTACTTTTTAAGGCATAAACAAATGACAAATGCAACTAACAAAAATTATTTTAATAAAGAATAGTGTGTTTAAATCTGTGTTTCTGTTTCTATGCACTAAAGTGGAAAAATATTCAGAAAATGGATTCCGATCCTTCTTTTTGCCTGTGGATTCATTTATGTGGGCAAAAGTGAATTGGGAAAATTGCAAAAGTTCATATTGAAAGCCGATTGAACCAATTGATAATAAAAAATTGAGCATTATGTGAAGTATTTTTATAGAAAATATTCTACAGTGTGCTTTCAAATTAACTCAATTTTAGTATATAGTACACATAATACGATTCTCGCCTGTACGAACCGCATTTGCTGTCATTTATAGTATATATTTTGTTCTTTTTAAAATTTTCATTGAAATATACCTTTATGAGCTATTTAATCTCATATATATTATTTTCTTGATAAAATATTGGTTTGTCTTTTAAAAGTGAATGTTTGTTTTTAACTAAACATTTGACCTGTGCGCCAAATCGTATTACAGGGTGTCTACTCACCGGGAAATCCCGGAATTGTCAGGGAATTTCCATATACCTGGAAAACCTAGAAATGTCACGGAATTTTTTCGAGAGCGTGCTTCGTGAAAAAAATTCTAATATAAAATTAATTTACCATGATTCTTCATTTGTAAAAGTGAGTTCATATTACTGGATTTAACTATTTCGTTGAAAATGTTTTTTTTTTGTTGAAAATTGATTTTTTAACTGAAAATTTAACAATTCTATTTTTGGTTGAACATTGATCTTTCTTAGTTGATAATTCAAGTATTTGGTTAAAAATTCATCTTTTTCTACACTTTGGTTGAAATGTTTTCTCTATCTTGACTGAAAAATCTCTCTTAGTTGAAAATTTAACTCATATTGAAAATTCGTATTTTTTGGTTGAATTCAACTGTTTTTAAATTACAATTTAAGTCTGTTTTGGTCGAAACATCATGTATCAACTATTACATTTTTCGTTAAGAATTCATCTTTTTTGGATGAAAATTCAAATACTTGGTTAAAAGTTAAACTCTTGTTAAAAATTAATTTTTTGTTTGAAGATTCGTCATTTTAATTCAAAATTTATCTCTTTGATTGAAAATTTAACTATTACAGCAGAACCTTTAACTATATTGTTGAAAATTATGAAAATTTGTTGTTTTTTTTGCAGAAAATTAATTTGTTGAAAAATTGTCTTTTTGGTAGAAAATTAATCTTCATGTTTGAAAATTCAGTTTTTTTGGTCGAATATTAATTTTTTGAACTGAAAATTAAACTATTCCAGTTTAATACTCCATCATTTTAGTTGACATCTCTTTGGTTGAACGTAATTTTTTTTAGTTGAAAATTCAACTATTTGGTTGACAGTTGAGGAGCTTAATTTCAAAAGGGCACATATCCATTTTAGAAAATTTTTCAGGAGCCAAAAAAAACAAATTACAGTACAAGCAAATTTTTTTTCTTGATTTTCCGTTATAATATTGAGTAGGTAGGCACTGAAAATGATGGCTACAAATATGAATTTGTCAGGTCAAAATCTTCAGGAGATACCGCCCTTGTTATTTTGGATATGTGCCGTTTTGGTGCAAACTCGTGGATTTGTGCCACTTTGATAAAAACATCAAATTTGCTTTCAACGATTTTGAAACAAAACTCATATTTCGTTTCGTAAAATGGTTTAAGGCATTTAAGAAAGATTATAGCTAATATTCAAAATGTCAAATAAAACTATTTTATTTAAGGAACATGAGAAACGAAAATAGTTGAAATTCTCAAGATGATACCTATTTAAAAAAATAAAAAAGCGTTTGACTTAATGTCTCAGACTAGGTTTATCAGTTATGTTGATAGGTTCTGTGATAAATGTTTCAATTTAAAATAAAATTATTAAGAATGACACTAATTACGTGCATTTTTTGCCGCCGCTTACAAAATTTAAATAGAACTTAACCGCAAATAACAATAAATGTTTCTTATGTATTATGTGTCTATAAATAAATGGTCAAAGTATGTTTTAAAAACGATCTATTTAGTTTTATGAAAAACAATTTATCAGATAAATGTAACTTCTTTCTTTTTCAGTCCATTTCTACATGCCGATGGCTTATTCTAAAACCCATGAGCCGAAGAGAGTCTCGCGCGCGCTCTTTTTGTTCTTAAATAAACTGAATCAAATATGGTAATCGGAAACGGAACACATTCTAACAGCCTTCATGACAACTATCAAGTTGAACAATTATCCGTTGGTTTGAATTTTGGAGATGTTCCCTTCTGAGAAAACACCATCATTCGACCTACCGAAATAATTGTATTTGTTCCACTTTGATCGAAATTGTTTTCAACAAAATGTAGGGAAACGGATTTGTTACTTTCTGATAAAAATACTAGCTTAGAGCCTTAAAATAGTGTGGAAAACGTTATATTTTGACTAGAAAGGAATGGATGGTTCGATGCAGTTCATCTAAGAGATGCAGAAAATGTAAAAAAAATCGTTTAAAAAAAATGGATTTGTTCCCTTTTGAAATTAAGCTCCTCAGTTCATGTATTTTGTTGAAAAATCGTCTTTTTGGTAGAAAATTAATCTTCTTGTTGGAAAATTCATTTTTTTGTTGTTGAAAATTTAACTAACTTGTTGAAAATTCGTTTTTTCTTCTGCGAACATTATTTTTTCAACTGTAAATTTAACTATTCCATTTTTGATTAAAGGTTGATATTTTTAGTTAAAAATTAGTCTTCTTGTTTAAAAATTCATCTTTTTGGTTGAAAATTAAACTACTTGGTTGAAAGTTAAACTCATCTGTTAAAAATGCATCTTTTGAGTTGAAAATTCAACCATCCAGTTAAAAATTCATCATTTTAGTTGAAAATTTATCACTGATTGAAAATTTAACTATTATGTTGAAAATGAGTTTTTTTTTTTTAAATTAATTTTTTGAACTAAAAATTTTAATATTCCATTTTTTGTTGAAAATTGATCTTTTTAGTTCAAAAATCAACTATTTGGTTGAAAATTGATCTTTTATAGTTGCAAATTCATGTATTTTGTTGAAAAGTTGTATTTTTTGGCTGAAAATTCAACTATTGGGTTAAAAATTCACCTATCTTGTTGAAAATGCGAAATTTTTACTTGAAACATTAAGAATTTGAAGCGTTTTAAATTTAGTTTAATAAACTCCCATTAATTTTTCTTAAATGTGCACTGAATTATAATTATATGAACATGAAATAAAAATGGGTTTGAATTATTCAAATTCATGGACTATAGGGAAAAATTCAAGAAATGATTCATTATGTTTTTAGTATCATTTAGTTATTTAATTGATCAATTGCTTATCCTTTAATAAAGTTACTTTCATAGATGAAAAAACAGTTATTTAATTTGGCATATGAATAGTTATTTTTACAGATTAAAATATTTAAAAGGATTGAAAAATACATTATTTATAATAAACTATGTACTATGCAAAATCATACTTTGAAATATCTTGAGATTTGTGATATTGAATCGTCAGGGAATTTTTTTCCGGGATTTGAGTAGACACCCTGGTATAGTACAAACATGGGGTTCTAGTACTCCTTAAAAAAGTGGTAATTTTGAAAATTAAAATTTGTAGCCACTCTCAGCTTCGATCCGTCTACAAAACCATATAAATGAAAAAATGTTTGGAATATTTACTGAACGTTTGAAATTGATAAATTATAAGGCAATATATAAAAAAATAAGATTCTAAATACTCTTTTCTTTTTTATTTTCACCATTTACATCACTTATATAATCATTTTGCCGAAGATGTAACAAACGATTATAATATAGAAATACTCTTCAGAATATATAAGAATAAGTCACAGAAATATCAAACAAAAGTTCTCACAACAAAAAACGCAGAATTAAGTAATGAATTCGCAACTCCTTCCTTATATCTACACATCTTTTAAATAGTTAAATCGCTTTTATCCCTAACAGTTTTTCAAATTGAAATATAAAAAGCTGGTAAACTGTTTAATTATCGTCTTTAATTTTAGCTAACTTTAGCTACAAAGACGAAACCCTGCTTTCTGATTCGAATAATATTCGAAGCATGGAATTTTATTCCGATGATAAATTTGTATTTGGATACGATCAAATTTCTTTTTTTATAGATGCTACGTAAACATTTACAAGATACGAAAAGCGCTGCTATTTTAGTTGTTGTTGGTTAGTCGTTTCGGCGGAATGTTTTGAAGTTCTTTGGTTCAATTCTATCAGTTTATAGGTTACTCTGAGCGGCGAAATATAATATTATATAGGAAATTTTATCTAGAGAAATCAGCATTCGGTAACTTTTTGCGAATGTCCTTTTTTTATGTCTATTTTGAGATATCATTTACAATGAACAAAATTGTGGAAAAAATCTGCGCCAAAAAGTACATCGAATGATGATTTCCTTGTGTTTTTTCACACAGCCTTTTATTTTTAGTTTTTTTTTTCAGTTTTTGCTAAACACTTTACCAATTCTATCTACTTTTATTTAAAAGGCAAGATATTTCCTTCAGTCTCCTCGGTTATCCCATCTGGACGCCGTACCAGATTTTGATATAGAGATAGACAATCTTTACATTATATAAATAATAAGTCTGTCGCGTTTACGTTCAATTTAAGGCTTAGCTATTTTCAAAATGATTTTAACATTTTATTTTATAATCACAATGAATCTTACAAATATTTTCACAATCCGAAGAAAAGGCAATAATCGATGAAAGTTTTTTAAATCCTAGTATAGAGTTCTATCGTCACAGTTATGAATTTGCAGATAGTTAAATTGTTTGAAGATTTATGATGAACTGAAGAGAAAATGATTTAAATCGATATTTAAATTGAAACTGAATTTGCTTAAATGCGATATTCGTATGACGTTTTCTTGTGTAAAGTCTCTACTTTTTGGTAAGAATTGGATTGAGATCCAAAAATGTAGCTATTTCGTAAAAGCTATCTAATACTCATAAAAATGCCAACTGTCGAATAGAGGCATGACATATGTGCGACCTTCAGTGCTCAGTTTCATTTTTTTCGTTTTTTTACTGTTAAATTATTTACAAATTATATTATTCATTATATTAAACCTAATAACTTTAAAACAATTACATTTTTTAAAATTAAATAGTCAAATTTAAAAACAAAAAAAGTTCTCAATTTTTTATTAAATTCTTCTAGCCTTTCCATAATACATATCACAGTTGCTCAATCGATTGTCGATGAAAGTTATAAAATAAAAGTGACTAAAAAAACTTGACTATTTTGCGAATCTTATTTCGCGAAAACTCAGCACCGAAAGTCGCTTACAATAACGCTCAATTGCTACGAAGGCAAAAAGTTTTACAACCTGGAGAATTACTTCCTTACCGATCGATAAATCTTATCGATATTGGATTTCTCGCTTTCGTTGAATCCTAGGATGCTCTCGATGGCATTCAAATGACCTTGATGATTTTCCTTGTCTGTGAGGAAGTAATAAATCGCAGATTTGAGGAACTGTAAAGTAATTTCTGGATCCAGAGCTCCCTGGGTGTTTCTAGATTCGACAATTCGCCGATACATGGCCTGAAGAAAAAAGATTTTAAATAATTAGCATTTTTTTATTAAATTTAGGAGTTTTTTTAAATTTCATAATCTAGCGACGAAAGCGTGCATCGCTATCAGGTGCAAAATTATTACTAGAAAGGGAGAAATGTAGAGGCTGTTTCTTCCAAGTGCTTATTCTTATTGAGTTACTTGTGGATTCATGAAATGAGACACACAATTATAAGAACGATTAATCGAATGTCTGGAAAGCTTAATTTTCATGCAGATAGAAACATCGACAGAGAATGCACATGCCATGGGAAGAGATTAATTTATTTTGATAACGAGCATACATTCATTTAAAGTGACTTTTATTTAAATGAGTTGACCAAGAACCGAACTTTTGATAACAGTACAAAGAACCGAACTTTACAGAATGACAGCAGGGCTTCTCAGGGTTTTCTTTGTTTACTAAATTTTTGGAAGTACATTTTTTTTAAAAACATAAACTTAAAAAAGGCAAATTGTGTAACAAAATTGCACAAGAAGACTTAAAAAAGTTTTGTTTTTAATGAGTTTTTAAAAAACGAAACCACCTCGCTCTCTTTTCTTCATTATTTATCTGTCTTTTTATACTGCCAGGATCCAACATGTTTCGAGGCCTTTTAGGCTTCTTCCTCATCAGGGAAATTTTAAATAGGAAACTACTAGGAAATATTTATATATTAATATTAATTAAAAATGTAGATATGAATTTGAAGTCACTTATTAAGATACTATTTACATTTGTTGATCTGTAATATATTTGAGAACTTTTTTATATATTTTTAATTGTTTAAACAATAAACCCAGAAATTAAAAAAACATTACTCTTCTTTAACATCTCCATGAATCAATCTTTTGAATTTGTTTAACTGTCAATCTGTGTGGAATATATGATGAAAATAAAATCAAGAAAGCTTCAATTTGAATCTATAACGAAAAACTGATCCTTCTGTTGTTTTTGTCATTAAATCCAATATTACGTATAATCTTTTTTCCGCAATTATTATTTTATTATTAAGCACATTTGACAAAAATTCAATATTCTGAATATATTAACTGATTCTCATAGAGACAGATGTTGAAGAAAGAGTATCTAATATTTTTTAATTTCTGGGGATTGTTTAAACAATTAAAAATATGTGCAAAAGTTCTTAAAAATATTAAAGATCAACAAATATAAATAGTATTCTAATAAGTAACTTCAAATTCATATCTATATTTTTAATTAATATTATCATAACATAGAAATATTTCCTAGTAGTTTTCCTATTAAAAATTTCCCTGATGAGGAAGCCTAAAAGGCCTCGAAACATGTTGAATCCTGGTGGTATAAAAAAGACGGATAAATAATAAAGAAAAGGATTGAGCGATACTGAGAATTTATTTCAGAAAACAGATAATCAATTTGTCGAGAATAAGGAATTAATTTTCTTACTTGGATTATAATTCATTAATTGGGTTAGTAGATATTTAGTGACCACTAGACCGGGAAAGAGGGAATTGGTTAAACTCTTAGTTTGAGTAGAAACACTTATTAAACAATTGTTTCGTTGTACATTTAAATTTCGCGGAATTGTATTATTATTTTAGATATCAAAACATTAATATTTAAAGGATTTTTTATTCAAACCGTTCAAAAGCGAATAATATTAGGTTGAACCTTGATAAATTATGTAGATCATTTTCAAGTTATTTGTTATTGTTCAAGTTTCAAATTCAAGTTATTTGCTTTGTTATTTGATCCTTTCCAGATTATATAAATTTATTTTAAACTGAAAGTATTAACAGTTTAAATTTTCATTATTTATATCCTTGCAAATTCAAATATTAAAAAAAATTGGACAGTTTCAAATTGAAAACCTCAATAGTTGATCAATTTTAAGTTTGATTCCTTCAATAGTAAATAATTAGAAAAAAGCGTCTGAAATAGAAAAATTTTAAATTGAAAGTGTTGAATACATATTATTATTAATATATGTATAGAGGAGACCATCCCACATTAGATAATGAACCTACAGTAGATAATAATCTTTAATTAAAAGCACACATATACCTAAAATAATTCATTCTAATTTTAATTTATTAACACGAATAGTGCTCTACAATAAAATTATTATTAAATTAATTATTTTACATACATCAGTATTTTAAATTATTGACTGTCTGATGTAGGCGAGCGCCGCTCGGCTCTCAGATGCGGAAAGCCGTCGGATGTTTGGTAGCTACATGAAGCTGTTTCTCTTGAATTTTCAAAGTTTTTAGAATAATTCAACTTTAAAAATTCACAATATTTAAAATTCTTCAATTCAGAACGATTTTTTTCACAGAAAGCACATTTTTAGTAAAAAAATCTATCCAACCACTTTGAAAGTCACATGATGCTACATGCTATGACACTTATTAATATTTATAAAATATTTATATAAATTTAAAGTTATAGTTTTGAATGTGCATTTCTAAAACAGTTTAATCCTTGAGGCCCTAAAAGTAAAGTTTTTTTTGCTTCAAATGCTTAGATTCGAAAATATTTGAAATTTCTCCAAATTTGGATGTTTCGAATTTCACAATGTTCTAGTTTCAAGTACAACTATTAAAAATGTCAGGTCAAGTTTATTTTTAAATATTTCAAAATATTGATAGTCAGTTTTTAATTTAATAATTTTAGATTTAAATATGCCAAATTGTTTGGTTTCAATTTTAACCGTCCAAAACTTTCTGGTTTCTTAATTTCTTTGAAATTGTAGAGTATCAAATTGAAAGATTCGATAGTTGGACAATTTTAAGTTTAAAGGATTTGTAATTAAACCATTTTGAATTAAATGCCTCCAGAATAAATTCAAAACAAAGGAAAATTAAAACAATAATTTCAATGTCTATTGAATAATTGAATTTTTATGGTAAACGCTAAATTTTCCATTTTTCCCTATCATAAGTTTAAACGTTGCGATTAAAATTGAAATGGTTGAATTTTGAAAACTATAATTGACAATTTAAAAATGGTTAATTTCTAAACGATTTAAATTTACTTAGAGTAATAGAAATTTTTAAGGGTTTGAGTACAAAAAAGTTTTAATATCACAATTTTTCGCAACTAAATTTTTTTTTAGTTTTAAATGAAGCTCGGATTTGTTTAAGTTTCAAGTTTCTGGAGCATAAATTTTTCATTTTTAATGTTTCACATTTAAAATGACTTCTTATTTCGAAGGTTTTTTAGAATAATTTAATTTTAAAGGTGTATAATTGAAAAAAATTTTCATTCTGATCGGTGAAAATAAGGGTGGATTTATTTTTTGATGTTAGAAAAATTTATCTAATCAATTTTTGTATTAAATTATAATTTTTTTAAAATAAAAATTTAGATTTATAGAATTTCAGAAACTTTGACTCTGAAACATTCCATTTAGTTTTCAATTTCAAATTGTCAAATTTTAATCGCTTCGAATTTTTATTTATTAAAATTCAAAAGTTGTCAATTTAAAATTATTCAATTTTGAATGCTTTTAAATATAAATAATAGAATTTTCATTCCTTTGTATTTTAAATGATCTATTTTTCAAAATTCTGATCGGAAAATATTCAATTTTTAACGTTTTCAAATTGTACTATTTTCGAAATTTTAATCTGAGATCATAAAATTTCGAGATTCTTGAATTCAAAATAAAAATTTTCAATTTTGAACGCTTTGAATTAGAAATTATACAATTTCAACTCCTTCCTAATGAAATAGTCCAAATATAAAAAATTTAGTTCGATGTTTTGAATTTTAAAAGCTTTTGTTTAAACTATTCTCAATTTAAAATTATCCAATTTTAAACGCTCTTATTCAGAAATGATACAAGTTTAATTCCTTTTCATTCCATTCGAAAGAATTGGAACGTTTTCAATTCAAAATCATTTTACATTTTTAAACAATTTCAAACGCTTTCAATTCGAAATTATCAAGAGCCAACGGAGCTTGCCAACTAACCTCACAGTAGCGCTAATCCGCTCTCTACTAATAATATTATTTCAGAACGATAAAAAGCAAATAATTTCAGACTAAAAGCGCTTCAGAAAGCGCATTAAAAACTGGTTTAAAATTTGAATTGTAAAAATTATGTAATATTTCCAATTGAAAGCCTTAATAGTTAAACATTTAAATTAAAAACGTACGAAATTCAATAATTTTAGATTGAAAATTTATAGATAATAA
This sequence comes from Andricus curvator, assembly GCA_932195095.1. Taxonomy (NCBI): domain Eukaryota; kingdom Metazoa; phylum Arthropoda; class Insecta; order Hymenoptera; family Cynipidae; genus Andricus; species Andricus curvator. The sequence goes on from CAKNYM010047915.1 coordinate 111,149, forward strand.
AATTTCATAAATTTATAGATGAGACAATTTCAATCGCTCAGTAGTACACAATTTCAAACTGAAAGTTTTCGTAGTTGAACAATTTTCAGTGTTTGTTTTTCCATCTGTCAAATTCTGATTACACTAAATATAAAATTATTCAGCTAACATTTTTTGATTAAATTTTTAATAAATTCGGTTTGAAAATGTTCAATTCTACATAGGAATTGTACATTTTGAATGTTTAATTTTTAAATACTTAACGTTTGAGTTTGAAATTGCTCCGTATTATATTTCCTCAATTTGGCGACTCTTTTTTTGAAAAGGTACTTTCTAATTGAAACCACGGCAGTGGTAACGTTGGATCAACAAAAATCTGTTTTGCTGTCATCTTATTTGTTCAACCTGTGAGCATATGTTGTTATACTTTTTTATAATTTTTTTTCTTTTTTTATACTTTTTTTATGACATAGTTTTTTCAATGAAATACATACTACAACACAGAACCTGGACACACACTTCGGCTGTGCTGTCAAAACACAGTAAGCGCCATTTTCCTCGAAATTGAGTTAAGCACGTTTTAAGGTTTCATTTAACATAAATAATACTTGCACACAGTAATATTTGGTATATTAATGTTTTTTATAAGAATATTTTAAGATTTAAAAACGATTGAGTAAATTTTGAAACTGTAATCTTAAGTTAAATCACAGAAAGTGCACTTTTTTGGTTTGGCGCTTACTGCGTTTTGACCGCGCACAGCCGAATTATAAGAACGATTAGTTTTTATAATTCTAATAATCTGTAAACCTCCTTTTTCATGCAGCTAAAATTATAGATTCGATTTATAGAATTTTTCCGATAAATTCTGTTAAAGTGATTTCGACTTAAATTGTTGTATAGAGAATTGAACGAAACTGAGAATTTGTTTTAGAAAAGAGATAATCAAAATTTTTCAAGAATGATGAAATCAATTTTCTTAATTGTATTAGTAATAATTAGTTCTGTTAGTCAGGAAATATTATTTTAGACCATATACAAATCTCCTGAGTTCTTGAAAAAGAAATAGTTAAAATAGAAAAACCTTTATTTAAACGGACAACAATTATCAACCAATTATGAAGTACCACTTTCTGATAGAAAAAAATGTCTCCTGCTGAATACAAAACCTCAAATAAATTCTTCTAAAAATAACAAACCAGAAAATCGTGAAAATACAGTGAATGCAGGCAAGTGTTTATGAAGAAAAAGTGCATTGCGTGATCAGATGCCATCTAAAGAAACAACACATGATTTCTTCGCTTGGCAATTTTGTAAGGAATACAGACCTTACGCGTGCCAAGAACCCAGAGAGAAACAGCCTCCTGAGCACTTAATAAACACGGGCTACGTTCGGCTGAAATATGAGGTTCAGGCGAGTAGTATGTATCCTGGAATGCGAGCAGCGGCCAAAAAAATAGTATTGTTAGTACAAAAATGGTGAGATACGGGGTGATAAGGAAGTGTTAGTGATTAGAAATCAGACATTACACAAGAGATATGCGAAATCGTGAGAGCTGAAAAGCATAAGATTCTAGGCACAATAACACGTTAATTATCATGGGAGCTTATCAGAAAAGCGTCTTAAATCTTAAAACTTAGCATGTACTATTTTTTCTTATATGCAAATTTTTAGCGACGAAGAATAGAACGTGTGATTTTTATCCAATTAAAGCGATGTGGTAGCTAAACAATTTCTTGGGTGAAGAAATACAATTCTTATTGTCCAAACTATTGTTCTATAATATTTTAGATTTAAGATTGCAGATTCGAGATTTGAATGTTTTTAAGTACAATTGGAGGAAACTCACTTTAATATTTTCTAGTTCGGCTTGTGTGACTGTCAGTTGCTGAAGAAGCTCAGCTATTGATACTTTAGGCGGTGATTCTTGAGCGTGCTCGAGAATCTGAAAAATTGAGGCCAAGAATTAATGATTGTGTTGCTAAGAAGTTTTCGATTTTCTCTTAAGTTCCTTTGATAAAATCAAACTTTTCTTCTTGCAAGATAAAGATAGTATCTTTTTAAGTTGATTTTTTTTACCTGATCAGCTTGCTCGATCCGGGCAGCCTCCTGGCCTTTGGCATACATCTTCAGGTACATTTGTTTATTCCTCTCCTCTTGTTCACTTACTAAAGCCGTTTGCTCCGTAAGTTCCGATTTAACAGCTTCCAACTCGGTTTCCAATTCCCGAACCCGAGTCTCTGCTGTGTTCAAGGACGGACGAATTTCACAGTATCGAGTGTTAACCTCCGCGAGTTGGTTTAACAAACTCTCAACCTGAACATAATAAATTAGAAATTAATCATTACTTTCTAAGTTTAAATAATTAAATTATTGAAAGTTCGAGCGAGAGGTTGATCACTCTTGAAACCTTTTGTAAGCCTTTGTGAAATCATTCAACTCTTAGAGAAATCTTTCTGAATTCTTTGTGAAACCTTTGAAATATTTGTGAAATTATTGACAGCTTTGTGAAATCATTGCAATCTTTGAAGTTTTTGTGAAATCTTTCTGAAATACTTAAAATCTTTGTAAAATCTTTGAAATCTTTGTAAACTATTTGTGATCTTTGTGAAATAATTGAAATCTTTGAATCTGTGGACTGAATTCACACGTATTTTTCCGATTTGAGAACAAAATAATTTCTGCGAAGTTATGAGTATTTTAATGTTGAAGTTTGTTTTTCAGGGTGGCCGTTTTAATCGAGGGAAAAAATTCCCAGTCATTTCCAGGTTTTTCCCGGTCCGCAAAATTTTTCGGGATCATTGAGTTTACAAAATTTGACCTCGTATAGCTGACAATTTCTTCTTTTGAAGTAATCAAAACTGATCTTTAAATTAAAACACTAAAAATGGAACTCTTTTGAATTTTGAACTTTTATAATTTAGGCTTAAACATTTTTTGATGTAAACAATCGTATAAAATTGTAACACTTTTCATTTCGATAATTTTAAATTAAATGCCATTAAACTGCCTCCAGTGCTATCATTTTGAATGCTCTAATTTGAAGAAAAAATCAATAAATTTGTGAATTTTCAAAATTATATCATTTTAATCAATTTTAAGTCAGAAACATTAAACATTGAACCATTTGTTGTAATTAACACTTATTAAATTATAATTTTAATTATTTCAATTTTAAGTCGTTTTAAATTATTATTGTTCAATTGTTACTTATACATCGAAATCCAACACTGTCGCTTAAAAATTAAACAATTTAAATTGTAGCGTTCAAAGTTTGATTTATAATTGTTTATTTAAATAAATAGACAATTATTTCTAAATATTTAAAAATTATTACTTTTCTGTTGATTAAAAAGTTTCAAATTTAATCTGTTGACAACGAAATATTTTAGACTGAAACAATATTTGAATAGGATTTGAAATTGAATAAAAGCGTTGAATTATGAATCTATTAATTTGAAGTTATTTTAAAATAAGGCTTTTGAATTGAATCAGTTCACTTTTTAATGTTAAAATCTATAAATTGTTTAATTTTGAACAAATTCAGAATTATTTCGTAAAATCAATTGCTATTCAATTTTTAATAATCGAAATACAGTTCAATTTAAAAAATAATTAATTAATTTATATTTACAGTTGATTAACTTAAAATGTATTTTTATACAAAATTTTAAATTTCAAACGCTTTTAGTTTTATGATTATGTAAATATAACATTTTATATACTCGTTTGTAATACAAAATTCGCTTTTTCTTGAATTTTCAACAGTTACTAATTGAAGCAAAGCGAAATTTGAGTTTTGAACAGTTGAATTTTCAACAGTTAAAAACTGAAGAAAATTGCAAATCAAATTTTCAACTTTTAAAAATTGAACTGTTACAAATTCAATTTTCTTCAGTGCTCAACAATTGAAAATTAAAAAAAAAACATGTTAAAATGTTGTATCTATATAATTTTACATGATAATTTAATAAATAAATATCTCAATCCATACAAAAATGGTTTAGAAAAAAGTCGATTTTCAAGCAAACGGGCCACCATTGGCAAATAATGTTTTAGCAGATTAATAGTTTAAGTTTAACTTAATAGCTTTAAATGGAAAATTTTTTCCCGGTATCAAAAAAATATCCGGTCATTTCCAGGTTTCCCGGTCAGCGACCACCCTGTTAAAAAACATCTATTCTTCCTTTCAACCTCTATAACTTTTGTCCTAAATACGATATTGAAATTGTCTTATCAGAATCTGGTGAGGTTTACCGACCTCTTTTGAAATCCATTTCAAAATTTTTTAAATGTTTAAAACTAACAAAATGGCGTCGATTTTTTCAAAGGTCGTAGCTACGGGTATCGAAATTTTACAGAAATGTCGGTACAAATGGCCAGATTTTTTCGGTAAGTGTAGACACTTCATTTTGAAAATATAAAGAACCTGTTTTTACGAAAACCCCGCTTATTAATTTTTTTGTCATTTTTCATCTTTTGAAATCTTTGAACTTTTTGTGAAATCTTTGAAATCTTTTGAAATAATAATCGGTGGACTCTTTCAGTCTTAAAATTCAGTGTGCACTCAAAAGTGAAGTGAAAACCCCTTGATTTCGAGAAAAAAAGTCAAGAATCTAAACTTGTTCTGGTAAGCACCTTGTTATTATGCTTTTCTTTAAGTTCCTGGAGTTCGTCCACGTGCCTCCGGTGCATTTCCTCGATCCTGCTTTCATAGTGAGCAACTAATCTTCTTCTTTCCCCATCTCGGTCAGAATTTTCTGCGATAGAGGTGAAGGTCGTATTCAGGGAACTCTCACTTTGCGCAACACTACTAGTCGTGGAGGTGATGTTGGTATTAACTGCATTAACTCCTGGAAGGGAAACTGACTCTTTTGAATGAATGGAGCCATCCTCGAAGTGTCCAGAGTCCGCCAAGGAGGATGGAACTTCGGAAGGCACTCGTTTTCGAGAACTTCCTGGACTTGTGGCTGTTTCAAATCCACCCTCGTCGGGAAGATCCTTCGAAGGTGACTGAGGAGAAAAAGGATCATTTTCTCGAACCGTCGGGGCATCGCTGCTTTCTGTTCTTTCGTCAGGACTGTTCAATGATGCTTTGTAAAGTCGCAATTCCACTACCTCTTTCGTTAACCGAAGGATTTCTTGGTCCTTTTCTTCTATTTCTCTTTTCGCTTCTTTCAAGAGAGCCTGCAACATACAATTTTCGCAAATTTAAAAATTCAAGCTGAAGAATTATTCACCTTTAAAAGAGAAACGGAAAAACTTCGATTTTTAAATTAAATAAAATTTTCTGTGAAAAAAGGAACGCCTTTAACACGGCGTTCCTTTAACACAGAAAATTGTATTTAATACTTTCGGATGTCAAACGAAATCTTCTATTAGAACTGATCAGAATGACTAAAATGAGAATCTTCAAAATCATCATCTTATTATAACTGAAATTGAATTTCAAATTTCGATTGCATTTGATTGATAGATATTAAAGATCGCAGTTAGGAATAACTTTTTCAATTAAATTTCTGAGAGCATGAAGAAATAAACTATTTTTTTTTTAATTTCGGATCTTACCTGAAATCTTCGAACCTGTCTGGCTGCCCTTTGAGTGGGGGTGAGATACTGTTCGCTGTCACCGGAATGATTGGAACAATGAACGACGTATTTGCGCGATCGACCCGACCAAGTTGTACCGTTGAGGGCGAAGGTTGCATGATCGCAGGCACTCGCAGTACTGCAGGCACTTCCGTAACTTTTCACACTTTCGACATCACTGTCGTCGAACCCTACAGCGTAACTCGAGGACGGGTAGATTGGCCGCGGCCTTGCCGGCGTCAGTGACAAACTCTGAATGAACCAAAAAGACACACATTTACTCTCTTATCGATCTCACAAAGGTCTCTCTAGATTCATTCTGTCATATACTAATTTTATCCAGGTGAAATCGATATAGGTCAAAAATCCTTTTACCTATCTAAATCAAAAAATTTAAATCTTAAATGAAAAAAGCTTTTAGCAATAAATAAAAAAGCGTTTAATTTTAAACAATAAAAGCTTATAATCCTAAAATGCAGTGGTTTAGAGCTCAACTAAAATTTCAAACTGCTCACAAATTTATTAATCGGATCGATCATACTGGAATTTTTATTTGTAATATTTAGCTCATTTTTTCTACCTATATTAAAAAATTAAAATTTGTAATTAAATAAAGTAGAAAAATTGAAGTCCTGAATAAATAAGAGGGTGAGTCTAAATTGCAGTTCTCTTAGTTGAAGGTATTAATAATGGCTTCTAATTTTCTTTGAGGTATTATCAAGAGTTCATTAAATTTTTGATTAATGGTACCTGAGCAGGACATATTCGTACTGAGAACCCAAGAGGATAATTTATTGACCTGCCTATTTGAACCGTACGTGAGCTTTTAATTGAAATATGAGTTACTTTTTTATGGAAACTCCTCTCATTCAAGATATGTTTAAATTAAATATAAAATTAAGATTCCAGACTCGCGATTAGTTTTAGATATTTAAAGGAAAAGAAAAGATTTGATTTTTTGTCTTCAAATTCCACAAAATTGAACTAAAGGCCGTATAAAGGTAAACTCACACATTTTTCTCATATTTTTTCGCGCATTGAGTTTAAAATTTAGGAAACTGAATAAAAAGCACTCAGAAAAGTTTATCTGATCCTAAATTTTTATAAGTACAATTTTTTTAATTTGGCTTATTTTTTTGTTACTATAAAATTATAGGACTAAATAAAAGTTCCGCAGTGCATATTATTTTCCAAATTTTCAACTCAATGTCTCATTTCGTGAGCACGTAAGTCGCGACAAAAAAAAATAAAATGTTGAGGACAAAATATTCCAGTTCTACTCAATTTAAAAAATGTTCTGTCTGAACTGAAGTAATTTCTAAATATTAAAAAAAGGAATTAAAAAAAATAGGAATGAAAAAACTCCAAGAAACATGTCATATTGTCACTCTAAAATTGAAACCCTTCGAAGTTAAAAAAACAATGCAGATTTGAAAGCAGTAAGCATTGAAAACCCTTTAAATTTTCACGAGTTGTTAAAAAACTTTGAAACTTAAAAAGCTTTTGAATGTGGAAGACTTTAAGTTCATTTTTTGAAAACGAGATCCTTTGGCCTCATAAAATCATCGACATTCACGATCCCCAATTTCTGTTCTCATCCAAAGAACCACTTTCCCCACAATAATGATGCAAAACCAGGTCTCCAAAGACCTGAACTTTTCAAAAGCTCCAACAAGAGAGGGTTGAGATCAAACACGTAGAAGTTAATATTTAATATTTCTTCTCCATATTCACAGGAGTAAAATATTCAGAAAAGAGAGTAATTTTACCAGCTGGACCAAAAATTCTCACTTCCTTAAAAACGTACCGAAGGACAACTGCGTGAATTTCTTTCGTCGTGCGAATCCATGCGAGGGTTGACACTATAAGGTGGATTTTAAAATCACCGGAAGGACAAACTTCCATGAAGATATTTTTTACTACCAAGTCGTTCTTGGATACTTTTTTTTGGACGGAAGGTGAGCCCCAGGCCGGGGACTTGGACGTGCGAACTTTTTCGCGTGGACGATGTTGCAACTGGGGACGACACACCAGTAACTAACTAAGGAACTACGTGTATCGTGATGATATGAATCTGCGCCGACGCGATAGTTGGCAAAGGTCAGGAGCTTCTCTCCCTTTTTCGCCGCGAAAAGCGACTCTAAAATTGGGGCAAAGCAAAAGTGTCACGCATGAGTTCCTCCTGGCAGGTAAACCACCAACTATTAAAAAAAAAATCAATTTTCCAGAATGAATTTTGATTGTCTGATTAATGATTCTTATGTTCTGAAGATTTGTAATGTCTAATTGAGAATTCAGGATAATGAATAAATCATTCAAGGCCAGGAAATGGAAAACGTGCATTAGATTCGCAACAGGTATCCACAGTTTCCAGAACGTGATCCCCTAAAATCGATGGGTTTCTACTTGCGCACCTGATCCGGTTCATTTTGGAATTTCGAAATTAGGTCAGAGTGTAAGCTAGGAAAATTGATGTATTTGGAAAAAACTTTCTGGCAATTCTGGTAGTTGCTAAAATGAAAGACAACAATTCCAGGTCATTTCCCGGTTTACACCGTTATTAAAATTTTTTAAATTCAAGCTTTTAAAGCTGAAATTTTTTTTATTTGAAATAATCAACATTAAACTGAAAATGACACAAGTCAAATTCGAACTCTTCTGTATTTGAAAAAAAACTTGAAATGTTTATATTTATTAGCAACTTCAAGTTCAAGTAATTAATAATGGAATATTGGAATTTGAAATTGTAAACATAAGGAATTGAACAGTTTTCAATAAGGAAAATGCCGTCACATTTCAGCAATTCCGGAAACAAGTATTCAAAATTGTACAATTAAATTTGAAACGTTTTAGATTGAAAAATTACACATTTTAATATCATGTACCTAACATCACGTGACACTTAAAATGATTGGAGATACTTTATAAGATACGAATTTATAAGATTTCCGGTCAAAACATAAATCCTGTAATTTTCACTCTTCAAGCTTGAAGAATTTTCTATTGTAAGCCTTCAAAATGTAACGATTTCAGAAAACATTCAAAATTGAATTATACTAAACTTTGTTTCCAACTGAACATTTACAATTTAGAATTGTGAAATTTAAACGGTTTTTATACTGTAATCCTGTAGAGTTGAATTATTTTAATTTAAATGGTCTATAGTTAATCACTATTTAGTTACAAATGAGAAATGTACAGTTGAAAAATGAAAATATAGAACTCGGAAATTGGAACGACCCACGATAATTATTAATCAAATAATTCAACTATTGGTGGTTTCAATTTTAAATATGTAGTTCAATTTTGAATAATTTCAAACCATACAATTTTGAACGCTTTGTAGGGTTGACCATGAACTTGTACATATATCAAAACGCCTTAAAACAATTTTAAAAGATTATTTTTGTGAGTCTTCAATATATTTGAAATGGTTCAATTTGAAACGTTTTGAATTTGTCAGTGTCGTCTAATTAATTATGAATCTACGAATTTGGAATTATTTGAACATTAAAAATAATGTATACAGCTTCAATCAGAAATTTACAAATATTGTTCAACTGTTAAGGCTTCAGATTTTAAACGTCTGAAAATTAGTAAGGTTTACATTTGAAATCCGTTTGAACCGATTTATAATTATTCTTCATTTTTAAGTTTTCTACGGTCAATTATTTTTGAATTTTAAATATTATAGTTTATTTGTTAAGTTCTTCAATTCGTTTATGTTTACAGTTAATCGCCTTGAATCGTTTGTCTATAAAAAATTGTTGAGTTTCAAACACTTTTATTGCTTCCTCATAGATGGAGGTTGGTAATTACCTAAATTTTCAAATCTACTTTTTTGACACATTTCGATATAATTTGATCCCAGGAGCTTGAAAATACAATTCTTTAAAAATGTCCGGCGTGTGTAACGTTTTTTTTTGTTGGCCACATCTCGAAAAGTAAAAGAGCTATGATCATAAGATTTGGACGATTTGTAACTCCGATTGATATCCAGGTCTGATAAGATTTTCAGCTTGATTCGCCATTTAGAAGTGGTTTTTTTTAGGTTAGAGATTTAAAAAAAATTACCTTGTTTATATGAGAAAAACTGTTTTCATATTTGAAATACAACAAAACTATATCTATTGTATTTGTTCGCGTCTCGGAGACGCATCGACCGACCTATTGTTGAATCTTTTATGACCCACCAGTACCCACATATGAAGTTTGCTAAAATGGTTTATTCTGTTTATATGAGAAAAACTTTTTTTGATATTTAAAATATAACAATACTATATCTAATGTATTTGTTCGCGTCTTCGAGGCGCATCGATCGACCTATTGTTGCATTTTTATGACCACCAGTACCGATTTATGAAGTTAAGAAAATGGATTATTCTGTTTATATGAGAAAAACTTTTTTGATATTCAAAATACAACAATACTGTATCTAGTGTATTTGTTCACGTCTTCAAGACGCATCGATTGCCCCATTGAAGAACCTTTTATGACCTACCATAATCTACTAATATCGTTTTTACATTTTTTAACCAAATAATTTACCTTGTTTATAAGAGGATTTTTTTATATTGGGAATATAACAGTACTGTATTTGATGTAACTGTTTGCATCTGCAAGACGCGTGGATTTCCTTGTTGTCGAACTTTCAGTGACCATTCTTGATCAATCAGTAGCAACTTAGAACGTTAAAAAAAAGTTACATTGTTTATGTGAAAAAAACTTTTTTTTTTTAATTTTGAATATAACACTGCCGTTAGTTAAAAAGTTTCTGATTGTAAAAGAACACATTGCTTGACATTTTGAAGGGCTCTCTAATTATCTGAAAATAAGATTTTCAGTAAGACAGAAACGTAAGCTTGAAAAATATTGAAAGTCTCAATTTTTTCTTTTGTTAGAAAAAACCTCCCTCTACACGGAGAAAAATGGATGTTTAAACGTAACATCTAGATCTTCAGG